>JAPQLA010068430.1:0-10200 GCA_029822935.1 Naso vlamingii | reverse complement strand
AAGTTTGGTGCGGTTCAGAAATTGCAGTGTGAAAGCGGAACCGAAACAAGTGATAAATGCAACAATGTTGCAACTTTGAGCCCCCCCAAGCAAACCGAGTCCGCTTGGTTAGGTGTTAAAGCGACCTAAGATTCTTGAGAAAATAATTGCCAATCAGCTATGCAACTTTCTATGTAACAATGGGTTATTCAAGGTATTTCAATCAGGCTTTAGAGCACACCATAGCACTGAGACAGCATTGGTGAAAGTAACTAATGACCTTTTGTTAGGATCAGACAAAGGGCTTGTCTCTTTACTTGTCTTGTTAGGTCTTAGTGTTGCATTTGACACAGCTGACCATCATATTCTACTACAGAGACTCAAACATTTACTTGGCATTAAAGGAACAGCACTAAGCTGGTTCAAGTCCAGATCGCTTTCAATTTGTACGTGTTAATGATGAATCCTCTGTACACAGTAAGGTTAATCACAGAGTTCCACAAGGTTCAGTGCATGGGCCAATACTATTCACCATATGCTTCCCTTAGGTAATATTATTAGAAATCACTCAGTTAATTTTCACTGCTATGCAGATGATTGCCAGTTATACTTATCGATAAAACCAGGTGACACAAATCAGTTAGCAGAACTTCAAGCTCGTGTAGCCGGGTGGGAAAATGCAACTGTAACTACTAACGCCACCAGATGGCACTGTTTACATTTTGGAAATTACATTTTGTGAGGGCAAGGGATGTTGGGATACGGTTTAGAGAGAGAGACCGGAAGTAAAAAGCCATCTTGTTTACCGCGATGTGAGCATGCAATGTTTTGCTGTTGTTATGGACTGTTTTTGAAGGTAAATATCTTACAAAGTGTGACTGTTGATACAAAATATCGAGTGATACACGTTTAAGGGTAATGAATACGCACAAATTGTAAGATGTTGTACGCTGATGTTTTTGTATTTGTTGGATGTTGACAGACAGACGTGTGTAGAGCATGTGGGGAACTCAATGTAATTGTGTCCCGTCATCTCTCTTGTTTGTGCTCCTGGACAGATGCACAAGTAGTATGTATTTTAGTTTACATATTCATCGTAAAATTTCTGAACTGTGTATGTACAACTGTTAATTGTGTATTTGTGGGCTCTTTTGTGTTATAGGGATGAGCCATAGTTATTTTTGCACTCTTTTGTACCAGCATACTTATTTGCACAGTCTTTGTGGTTTTACACCAGTAGCTCATGGTTACTAATACTACGACTGTACAGAGTACGGTGAAAAGCCTAGGTGTCTCACCTTAGGCGACTAGATAGGTTTAAGTGTTACAGTGAATAGAGGAGAGTCCTCCGCTGGTACTGATTTTGTTTATATACAAGGACTGCATATACAGCAGAAGACCTTCTGCGTGTCTTATTTTAAAGCTTTTATTTTATTTTATTTTCTATCTCAGCTGAACACCAAATTTTCCTGTTCAGAATAAAGACCCCAAGGAGATACTTCTGTGTCCTGTGCCGGTTTAATTTTCGCCAGGCTACACTTGTCTTAAACACATTAAGTCCTGGATGACCTGCAATTTTCTACTACTGAACTCAGATAAGACTGAAATTATTGTACTTGGCCCTAAACAACTTAGAAACAAACTAACCAATGATATTACTACTCTAGATGGTTTTGTGAATATGGCTATATTATTATGGTTATTATGTTATTATGGTTTTACTGCGAATTTCTCCTTTGGAGATTAATAAAGTACCTTACCTTACTCTAGCCTCCAGCACTACAGTGAGAAATCTGGGGGTTATTTTTGATCAGGATTTGTCTTTTAATTCCTATATTAAACAAATCTCAAGGACTGCCTTTTTTCATCTCCGTAATATCGCAAAAATTAGGCACATCCTATCTCAAAAGGATGCAGAAAAAATAGTCCATTTGCTACTTCCAGGCTGGACTATTGCAACTCATTGTTATCAGGCTGCCCCAATAAGTCTTTAAAGAGTATACAGCTGATGCAAAATGCTGTGGCACATGTACCCACAAGAATTAGAATAAGAGATCATATCACTCCTGTATTAGCTTCTCTGCACTGGCTACCTATAAAATACAGAATGGAATTCAAAATCTTTCTCCTCACCTGTAAATGGTCAGGCACCATCCTATCTTAAAGAACTTATAGTGCCCTGCTATCTGACTGTAGCTGCTTTCAATTAAGTTTTAGGTAGTTTTGCTTTCATTTTTTCCCTTATGACTGCTGACTGCTGCTCATTCATTGCATCATTTCAGTGCGCCATCCTCTTCTGCAGTAGCACCCAGTTCAAAATTTGGCATCACTTTCTGTTTATTTTGATCAACCAACTACAATAGTTGCATTAAAGCAGTAGATAAAAGTACATAATTTAGCTTTTATGCAAAGTTTTTGAAAATTCTGTTAAAATTTGTGATACATTTGGATGGAAACCCAACTACTGACACAGAACCACACAATAAAAATGTTTCAGAACCAAAATTAGGAGCTAAAAGAGGCTAAAAAAACCCCAATAAAGTTGCAGACATGGAGATAAATGGATGCAGTTTTGTCACTGAGCAAAATAATATATATATATTAGTGGAGGTTTTAGTCTGTCTCTATCAGCAGTAATTTGCAGAGCTACAGCGTAAAGACAGACCTCGTGCAGAGCTCCAAGCTGTCATTGACTCACAGACTCTCATACATGTGACCTACAAATAACATTTCTGATGATAATCATGCTAATGCTAAGAAGAGACAGCAGCAGCTGCAATTCTGCTCCGCATGCCCAAGTTCTGTGAAATTTTAGAGTTCATTCTGATGGATGCTCAGAATCTTATTCTACCATAGATTGTTAGTACGGCCTCAGCTAAGCTAACAGCAATAAAGAAACACTCATCTCTAACCCGTGTGTCATTTTTCTTTCATTACAATTTTGTAATAGTTGACATAAAGCAGTAAGAACACATGGCGGAGAGAGAAAAACATTTAAGGTGATCGATTTGGTTATTTTCATCAGGATGCAATGACTTTATCTGCTTAGTAACAGGGTGGGGACAACACAGGACTCACAGAGGTTTAACTGGCCTCCATAGAGGGTCTTTGTGGGCAGAGAGTAGCTGGCTGGCCCTGATACTTTTAACACAAGTGTGTGTGTGTTTGTACTGCAATAAATATATTTTGGCAAATTTTGAATATTATGGGTGTGTGCAGCAAGAAACATTGTTCTACTTTATGTTTATGATGAGACACTGGAAATGTGTGGGAAAGAGACAGAAAGGACCAGCAGTATGTAAGCTTTGAGCAAATGGGGCATCTTCACATCACTTATATTTTCACGGTAAAGTCAATTTAAGCCCCAATCAAGGAAGAGACACTTCCCCTGGTGCAGACAACTGATCAAACTGTTTAAACTTCAACTCAGTTTACCTTTTTTGGCAGAGTATTGTCCCTCAGTTGAACCCAAACCTCAAACCTTTCCCATTTTTCACTGCTAATTGTTTTCATAGTATTGTGTGAGTTTCTTTCTTGGGACAGTATGCTAAATGTCAATGAATTGCTGCTTGTTCAGATACTTCCAGCAGCTCAGATCTGCAGTTATTCAGCACTTTTCCCATCTTTTTACCATCCACAGATCTTCACAGAACAAGTCAGCATTCACACACTAATGGGAGGAGTTTTTGTGCAGTGCCACCTGCTCAACAGAAACACATTAATAGAAGATCCATCTGGAGAAATTGAGGTTCATTCTGTAGCTCAAGAACGCGTTGACAGGCAGACTGAAAGAACTGGAGATAGAACCACCAACTATTTGATAAGTGGACGACCTGCTCCACCTCCTGAGCCAGAGCTGCCTCTGGTAATACATGTTTTTTAAAACATCAACAAAAACATCATGTTAATGGCTCCCTTTTTTCTGAATCCACATCCATCCACATTAATCCACACAGCTAAGCTTTATGAGGAAGATTGGAAATAAAGCTGAAAGCAGCACTGAACAGGCCCTTGCACCCCTGCGAAAAGCACGTAGTGGCACAATGAGCGCTGTCTACAACATGACATTTTTGTGAAAATGATACAATATCTTTAATAACAGGCTCTTCCTGCTCCCAGGGATGCAGTGTGCTTGAGCTATTATTGGCATGTCAATCTCCTCAGAGGGGCATTCTATGATTTTAAAATTTCAGACATATTGGATAATGTGAAGTGAAGTTACAACAACTTCCTGTCCATGGTGAATATCATCATCATTGTGGTGCTGGCGTTTGATGAAACCTCCCATGGTTAATTATTCAGCATCATTATGGTGTAAACATTATTCAGATCAAAATATAATAGAATTAGTCAAACCTTGAAGGAGCTGCAAATTGTAGAATAAATCATGTCATTTGCTGTCGCCAGTAGGTGGGGTTATGGCCGTGAGTAAATATTGGCATACAGATGTGTTCAGGCTGGAACCCTTGTGAAATGCTTAAATTTACGGTGCAGATAGAGCAATGTACTGTGAAATTATAAACATTTCATCGTTAGTGGCGAGGTGCTCAAAATGTGGCCCCATCAAGCCCACACCTAGATTCCAAAACGAAAGCTTTCAATAACTTTACATGTCACAGTTCTAAAGAGTGACCACACCATATTTCGTAATATTAAGATCAAATCTGTGGGAGGAGTTCGTTAAAGTGCAACACGTCAAATTTTGGTCATTTCCTGTCACCAGGAGGTGGCGCTATGAGTATGACTGAATATCAGCATGTTAATGGGTTCAGGGCGGGACTCTTATCATACATTTAAAATTTGATTCACACTGGACAATGTACACTGAAGTTTTTAGCATTTCGTTTTTCATGGCGAAACGCTCAAAATGGCAGCCAAAGCAAAAGATTGTAGTAACTTTTGATCTCATCGAGGTTAAGAGTACACACAACGATTTTCATGAGAATTCCATCAAATCCCTAGGAGGAGTTTGTGAAAATATACATGTAAAATGCCAAAAATGGTAGTGTGATTTAAAATGGCCAACTTCCTGTTGAGTTCAGCCTATGGTGTCAAGACACCTTTTCGTAGATCTGGGTGTGATACATATGTCCACCAATTTTCATCCATGAACGTGAAAGCAGGCCATGGGGCTGCAGTTTAGGGGGGTGCAAGCGAGCCATTTGGCCCTGCCCACTTGCGAAACCAATTAAATATGTAAATTTTCACCATTACTGAGCAGTGAATGCGAATGTGACCCAACCAGAAGGAGAAAGAAGGGGGCAGTAGGAAACACCATAACCTGGGTCCACCCAAGACTAGTTTTCTTTTAGAGAGACTACAAGTCAATGCAGATACGTGTAGGGAGACAAGACGGAGTTTCCAGTTCAATTGTAACAGGTTTATTTAAATAATAAAACAATTGACTTGACAGTCCTCAAATAAGATAACATTTAATATAATTGGCTGTGGCATGAAAATAATATTGGTGCTGCACTCTGGAGAAGGGAAAAGCCCCGAGTGATCACCTTCATAAAAAAAGACAAAAAGAAGGAAAATTAATAAACGGGCTGTCTGAGTTTGCTCCACTCTCTTACCAGGTGCGTCCCTCAACCAGTGCGTGTGTCCACCCCAAGCTCACTCACATACATACACACACACACACACACACACACACACACACACACTATCACTGCACCTCCACTGCAATCACCCAAGTGCCAATAGTCCACCCGCATGCAGTACACCACAACCCACACCAAATCCCGTGGTGGCGTCCCTCTACAGCCCGACCAGAAGATGACCCTAGGTAAAAAAAGCGCAGGAACAACATTAATTAAAAAACAAAACAAAACACTGATTAAAGTCACAGCCGATTGCAATGAAAAGGCCCAATTATATGAACAACAAAGAGTACTTCATGCAATACTACTACTACTACTACTACTACTAATAATAATAATCCTAACCACAACAAAATAATAAACCAGGCAAAACAGAGTAAGGCAAAACAAGAAAATAGGCTAACTAAGGCAAGATAATGAAATAACCAAGGCAAAACAATGAAATAACTAGGGCAAACAATGAAATAACTAAGGCAAAACAATATCAGGCGAAACAGTATAAGGGCAAAACAATATAAGGCAAAATAATGAAAGAAAACAATAAGGCAAAATAAGGAAAGGCAAAACTCGAAGCATGTAGTAGCAATGAGTGCTTTGTACAACACAACAAGTTCGTGAAAATGATACAGTAAGTTTACTAACAGGCTTACTTCCTGTTCCCAGTGGGGAGCGCAATGTGCGTGAGCTGTTGTTGGCATTTCAGTCTCCTCAGAGGGACATTCTAAGCACACATTTAAAATTTCAGACAGATCTGATAACGTAAAGTGAAGTCACAGCGACTTCCTGTCCTGGCGAATAACGCCGTCATCGTGGCACTGGCGTTTGATGCAACCTCCCATGATTAATTATTCAGCGTCATCACTGTGTAAATATTAGTCAGATTAAAATACAGTACAGTCAGTCAAACCCTTAAAGAGCAGCAAATTGTAGAATAAATCATGTCACTTCCTATTGCCAGTAGGTGGCACTATGACCATGAATGAAAATCACCATAAAGATGTGTTCAGGCTGTCACCCTTGTGAAATATCTTAAGTTTGGTATTTAAATTTATGGTGCATATAGAGTAATGTACACTGAAGTTACATACATTTCGTTGTTCACGGAGAGACACTCAAAATGGCAGCCCTGTCACGGCTACATTGTAATCCAAGACGAAAGATTTTAATAACTTTTCACGTCATAGGTCTAAAGAGTGTCCACACCATATTTTCTGACATTCAGATCAAATTTGTAGGAGGAGTTTGTGAAAGTGTGGCGCATGTCCAATTTTGGTCATTTCTTGTCGCCAGGAGGTGGCGCTATGAATATGGCTGAATATAAGCATGTGAATGGGTTCAGGGCCGGACTCTTTTCATTCATATAAAGTCTGATGCATATTGGACAATGTTCAGTAAAATTCTAAGCATTTAATTTTCCGTGGCAAACACTCAAAATGGCCGCCACGTCACGCCCACACCGTGACTCCAATTTGAAAGGTTTTTGTAACTTTTGATCTCAAAGGGATCAAGAGTACACACAGCAAGTTTCATGAAAATCTGATAAAATCCCAAGGAGGAGTTTGTTAAAGTATACAATGTGTAAATCGCCAAATATTGCTGTTTGATTCAAAATGGCGGACTTCCTGTTGAGTTTAGCATATGGTGGCAAGAGACTTTTTTGTAGATCTAGGTGAGATGCACATGTCCACCAACTGTCATACAAGTACATGAAAGTGAGCCCTGGGGCTGCAGTTTAGGGGGCGCTAGCGAGCCATTTGGCCCCGCCCACTTGCGAAACCAATGAAATACATATATTTGTATCACAACTGACAAGCATGTCAAGTTTGGTGCATATTGAGCAAGATTTACTGAAGTTATTGAGGGTTCCGTGTTCACAGTGACATGGTCAAAATGGCGGTCCCATCACTCCCACACCGTTAATCCAAAATGAAAGATTTTAATAATTTTTCATGTCATAGGTCTGAAGAGTGTCTGCACCATATTTCATGACATTCAGATCAAATCTGTTGGAGGAGTTCGTTAAAGTGAGGCACATGTCCAATTTTGGTCATTTCCTGTCGCCAGAAAGGGGCACTTTGAGTATGCCTGAATTTCAGCATGTGAATGGGTTCAGGGTGGGACTCTTGTGGTACATCTAAAGGTTCATGGACATTGGACTATGTACAGTGGAGGTATAAGCATTTCGTTTTTCTTTGCAAATTGCTCAAAATGGCGGCCATGTCACGCCCACACCGTGACTCCAATCCAAAAAATCTTAACTTTTGATCACAAGGGGGTTAAAAGTACACACAGCGATTTTCATGAGAATTTCACAAAATCCCTAGGGGACTTTGTTAAAGTACACAATGTGTAAATCGCAAAAAATGGCTGTTTGATTGAAAAAGGCCGACTTCCTGTTAAGTTGTGCCTATGATGTCAAGAGATTTTTTTGTAGATCTGGGTGTGATAAACATGTCCACCAATTTTCATCCATGTACATAAAGGTGGACCATGGTGCTGCAGTTTAGGGGGTGTTTGTAACCCATTTGGCCCCGCCCACTTACGAAACTAATGACACATGAAATTTGTATCACAACTGACAAGCATGTGAAGTTTGGTGCATATTGAGCAATATTTACTTAAGTTATTAAGGTTTCGTTGTTCACAGCAAGACAGTCAAAATGGCGGCCCCATCACACCCACACCGTTAATCCAAAATAAAAGATTTTAATAACATTTTATGTCACAGGTCTAAAGAGTGGGTAGACTAAATTACTTGACATTCAGATAATATGTGTAGGAGAAGTTTGTTAAATTGCAACGCATGTCAAATTTTGGTCATTTCCTGTCACCAGGATAGGGCACTATGAGTATGGCTGAATATCATCATGTTAATGGGTTATGGCCGTGACTCTTATGACACATATAAAGTTTCATGCATATTGGACATTGTACACTGAAGTGAAAAGCATTTTGTTTTTAATGGTGAAATGCTCAAAATGGCGACCCCATCACACCCACACCGTGACTCCAAAATGAAAGATTTTAATAACTTTTAATCCCAACGGGGTCAAGAGTACACACAGCGATTTTCATGAAAAACAGATAAAATCCCTAGGAGGAGTTTGTGAAAGTATACAATGTGTAAATTGCCAAAAATGGCAGTTTGATTCAAAATGGCCAACTTTCTGTTGAGTTCAGCCTATGGGGTCAACAGACTTTTTTGTGATACATATGTCCACCAATTTTCATCCATGTATAAGAAAATGGGCCTTAGGGCTGCAGTTTAGGGGGCGCTAGTAAGCCATTTGGCCCCGCCCATTTGCAAAACCAATGAAGTATGTAAATTTGTATCACAACTGTTAAGCATGTGAAGTTTGGTACATATTGAACAATATTCATCTACGTTATTAAGGTTTCCTTGTTCACAGCGAGACAGTCAAAATGGCAGTTCTGTCACGCCCACACTGTTAATCCAATTCGAAAGATTTTATTAACTTTTTATGTCACAGGTCTGAAGAGATACAATGTGTAAATTGCCAAAAAAAGCTGTTTGATTCAAAATGGCCAACTTCCTGTTGAGTTTAGCCTATGGTGCCAGGAGACTTTTGTAGACCTGGGTGTGATACATATATCCACCCATTTTCATCCATGTATGTGAAAATGGGCCTTGGGGTGCTAGCGAGCCATTTGGCCTGACCACTTCCAAAATGAAATATGTAAATTTGTATGACAACTGACAAGCATGTCAAGATTGGTGCATATTGAGCAAGATTTACTGAGGTTATTAAGGTTTCCTTGTTCACGGGGGAAGTCAAAATGGTGGTCCTGTCACACCCACACTGTTAATCCAATTCGAAAGAAGTCCTGCCATATTCAAGGATCATTATGGAAACTTCCAGCATAGATCTTATTTTTCTGCTTTCAAAGAAAATTCATGTTTTTCAGACAGTTGCTAAGTCTGGATAAAAAAAGCTGTTTTTGATTTTTTAAAAGACATTTTAACAGTTTTCTTGTCTGTTTATTGTGCATTTTTATCTGTGTTAGTTACATTTGATAGATATGTATTTATACACAACTATACATCTATAGTTTTGTGCCTGACAAAACTTGAAACAACATTGTTTGTTCAACGTTGTCTGTCTGAAACCTTGTGCTGCTGCCTGTCTTAGCCAGGACACCCCTGTAAAAGTGAGTTTTAATTTCATTGAGGTTCCCCAGAATAAATAAAGTTTAAATTTAACCAAAAAAACCCCAAAAGGAGTGTTTTTTTTTTTTTTTTCCCTGTGGGATCGAATGAGTTACTTATCATAGTCACTGTGTTTTGCTGCTGCTGCCCACTATAGGTCATTGTTAAGCTTCCTGGTAATATTGCACCAGGATGTTAGTCTAGATTAACACTGATTTAAAAAAAAACAAAACAACAACCACCCTGCAAATATTTATCAATAGTTATCAATTTAATGTCTATCTAAAACCAGACTACATTTTTGTCTGGTAATCTGTTTTCTAACTTTTTTTTTATTGCCTGTATTTAGACTGCATGGAATTCTGGGTGATGAAGCTTAAAGGGCATCTCCAGTCATAATCAATGTTTGCCTCATAAATCAAGTCACCTATGATCAGTTCATCTCATACC
>JAPQLA010068342.1:0-10204 GCA_029822935.1 Naso vlamingii | reverse complement strand
TGTGTGTAAATATATATATATATATATATATATATATATATATTTACATACATATACATACATATACCACATATTTTTGTTTTTTTGTTACATTTCTAAATTGTGCAGGCAAGGAATTATTAAAAGTAATTTCCCTTCCACAGTCCACACACACACACACATTAATGCAGATAACCACATACACAAACCTACTTACAACATTTTTGACAGATTTTTACTGGATGATAATCACACTTGCACACTAGCACTTAAAGTGTCCTATTACATTGCTTTGTTAAATAATCAATGCTAATTGGTCAATGACGGCATTCTAAGGTCTGTTATTTTTGTCTAACAGACAGTTGCTCTGCATGACAGACCATTGCTAAGAATGACAGACTGTTGTTATGAATGATAGACCGTTTTTAGGGACGCTGTTTGGACGCGGCTCATCCACGTGCTCCAGAAGTTCACGTCCTGCATTGCCCTGTCAGGGTTGTTTTCACAATAACAACTGGCTCACTGGACTTTATCTGTTACTTAACACATTGACTTCACAAACATACTCGCCTCGTGGGTTACATTATAATGCATCTGCTTTAGAACTGGCCTTTACGCACACATCCCCCACAAGTGCACATTAACAGTTTGCCTACATTTCTGCATTGTTAGGAAGCATTCTCCATAGCTAACCTGGGAGCGTGAGGGGGCACTGACCTCTCCAGAGCCCTGAAGCTGTTTTCCCATCGTGACCCTGAACCCTCAGGGCCAGGGCTCTTTCATTGGGTCAGTGCTTCCAGTCTCATTAAGTGGCTGTTTGGCACAAGATGACTTTTAATTTATTTGGACAGGTGGTAATTGGAAGTATTTGGGAAGCAACAGCTCACAAGCGAAACAAGGACTACAGGAGGGAAGAGAGCAATGAGGGAGAGAATAATGATTATGTGGATGGTGTTCCTCCAAAGGACACCGCGGTAATTCCTCAGGCTGGTTAAGAGATGTGAATGCGAGGCATGGAGAGATAACGTATTTCACATGTTTTAACCTGATCTCATCCCCTCATGCTTTGCTCTTTAACATGGAGTTTTCTTTTGTTTTGTACGAGGTAATTACTGCTTTATTCACATGCACACTACATCTATCCACATGTATGGCAACAGATGACTACAGTATGGTGCAGAGTTTGTGCATGTGTGCAAAGACGGCGCTGTTCAGGGTGATTAGTGATTTGCTGTCGAATAGATTTTTTTAACCCCGGCATGCCTTGGGGCATTGTGTTCTGGTTCTGGGACCATACCTGTGAGCGGGTGGAGGGCACTGCTATATCAGGTATATATTAGGTATATAGGCATATTTTATCTGATCCTCCATCCTGATGCCTTCAAATATAGTTTTGTCTAATTCTTCGTCTGATTGTTTTTAGGCTAACTTTTCCTTTTAAGAGCCTGACACTGATGCAAGAATTATATCATGTTTTGTGTCTAATCCCAATTTTGTTTCTCATCCATTTTAGAAATATAAACAAATTGAAACCGTTATCTATCCTGGAACAGCTACAGTAAGGCCAACAACAGACTCTATTTAAATATTTTCACTGCCAACATCACAGGGAGTCATTAGTGAGAAGTGCAGGATCCAAAACACAACACAGCAGAGATGGAACAATATGTTTGCCTAAGATATCGATGCATATAAATGGAAAGAGGTGTGTGAAAGAGGGACCAGATGTAACACACTGAACCTTCTGAAGCGAACTTTAGAATTTAAGAAGCAATGTTCACTGATCATTATCAATACAAGTTTGTGGACTGATTCTCAATCATTTCAAACTGGAACAAATTTAACGCCGGCTTATGAGATGTTAGAACGAACCTGCTTGAATTTGAAATGCTGGTCTGTGTCAGATGATGAAGCTCAGCTGACTTCAAGACCTCCAGCACGTACTTGGATGGTTTGCAGCCAAGTGTGATGTGAAAACAAATTAGGATCAAATGGATCAGAAGATCAACAGACAGATTGAGGAGGGATTTAGTGCAGCTCCTGCAGTGATGCCACAGTTATCCTGGCTGTGCGGCACTGTGGTAAAACCACACCAGCTTTCAACACATTCACACTCTCAACACTTCACATACATGACCAACATGTTGACATCTTCTGATGCCGTGTGCCCCTCTAGCATGTGTGTGTGACACATCTTCCTTCAGGAAAGTGTTTCTGACCTTGACAAAGGTCACTGCTGTGAAACAGAGGCCTTTTGTTACCTGTGTTTGAAGTTGTAAAACCATCGAAGTTTAATTAGGTCTAAGCAGCAAAACAAAGTCCTGCGTGTAACTCACCACTCTACCCTGAATTCCAACCCTCGAACACCCCAGACACACATCCTGACACACGGACACACATCTTGTGTCTTCCTCTGCAGCGCGTTTGTGTCAGCAATCTGTTTTCCCGCTCACTGTTGTTGTTCACAGATGCAGCGCTGCTGTCTTTCTACGTCGAGTTTTCCTTTAAAATTCCCCTTAATATGAAAGTGTGTGATGTTATTATATGAGCATTCAATTCATATTTAGTTTGGACAGAGAACTGTGTGCTGTCGGGGGGGGGGCGAGGCTGCAGCTCGATCTGCTGCAAGGGTGAAAGTTGATTTCCTCTGATCCATCACTTTCTGACTGAAAAGCTTCGTGAAAATGGTCATTTACAATTCTTCATATTCTAAACGGAACTTGCTGAAGCAAGTCATTTGGTGCATTTAAAGACATTACATTAAGTGCAGTTCTGTTGCTGTTCAGACACTGCAGGTGTGTCTCCACTTAGGCTGATATGATGCGCACCGTGTTGTTAGAAAAAGTCAGCCAAAGTCTGTGATCAATCTAAATTAAAAAGCAAAACTAAACTTCACTACACTGGGTCTCTGGTTTGACTGTCATTTATCCTAACATAAAAGCCAGAACCAGGTTAGTGTGGTCTGTTTTACACAACAAAAACAAGCAGATGTGCTGCAGACACAGACACAGGATGCGTGCGTGAATGTATCTGTCATCTCTTTTGACACCCAACACGTTCTCATCCCTGCTCATCAGATATTCCTTACCAAAGGCTTTTTTATACCAGTGACTTGCGTTCTTTCTAAACTCATAGTTTATGTCAGGAAACAGCTGCAGTTTGTTTTGGGGTTTTGGGTTAGATGATGAGCACTGGGTTAGGCTTTGGAAAAACAAAAATCCTGGGTTAGGTTTAGGAAAGATCATTGATTAGACACCTCAAACTTCACTTTCAGTTCGGCACAGGTCTCTGGTCACCTGATGCGGCCATCCACTCTATCCTGCTCCCCCCCTGTTGGGACTTGTTTGCTCTTTAGAGCTCCATAGGGTGGAGAAGAGGCCGTGGTGAGGAAGAGAGAGAGAGAGCGATAAAAAATCAGAGGTGATATGAAGGATAAGAAAGCAAGCGGGAGGTGGATAGGAGGGTCCAAATGCAGGATGCCATACACACAATAAAGAACGATGAAGTGTGTGTGTGTGTGTGTGTGTGTCACCCTGACGAAAAGGAGATTAGAAGTAATCAGGCATATGGCAGGTGCAGAAGTGACGGGTTCATTCACACTTGAACATAAACTTGGACACAGACTCACACATAAAGACTGAGAGCATCGAGTATCGACATGTCTCTCCACCGCTCCGCGGGTTTGTGGTATTTTAAATTTTGAACACAGTTTTGTTTTTTTTTTTCACTTTTCCGTGGTACTTTGCAACGCAAAGTGCTCAGACCACCGGGGTGTATTTTTTTTCTATACTTTGACCACTAATGGCGTCTTCACGTGGGAAAACAGACCCAGGACACGCAAGCCGCACCAAAGCCTCAAACTCTGATGAGCCAGTCTCGCCCCCAAGTAAGCTGCTGAATCTGAGAGCGCTTCCAACCTGGGACAACTTCAAGCGATGCTGGACTTACTTGTGTGTTCTCCAGTTCAGTGTTGTTTGTGTTTAGTGTTATATTCCATTTGGTCACCCGTCTTTTTAATTTTAATTTTGAAATTGTTATACATTCCATACTACACTGTAAAAA
The DNA here is from genome assembly GCA_029822935.1 of Naso vlamingii. Lineage (NCBI taxonomy): Eukaryota > Metazoa > Chordata > Actinopteri > Acanthuriformes > Acanthuridae > Naso > Naso vlamingii. The sequence continues at coordinate 6,163 of JAPQLA010068342.1, read as the reverse complement.
TTGCTTTACTTGTTTATTTAAAACATGTTTCATTGCAGTTCTCCACTGCAGTTAGGGAATGGACTCAAATTTGTCAGCTGGAACTGTAATGGTATAAATCATCGTATTAAACGTAGTAAAATCCTTCACCACCTCCAACAATTAGGTGCTCATATTGTTTTTCTTCAAGAGACCCATTTAAAATCTTCCAGTCAATTTAACCTACAAAGGAGATGGGTCAGTCAGGTATTCTAGTCTACATTTCAGGGGAATTCTAGAGGTGTAGCAATTCTGACTCATAAATCTGTCCCTTTTGTGTCATCCAGTGTTGTGTCGGATCCGGATGGGAGGTACGTTCTTGTATCAGGACAACTTTATAATACTCCAGTCATTCTCACTAATGAGTATGGTGGGACAATGATGCTTTTTTCCGATTAATGTTCTCTAAGTTACCTAATTTGTCCACACATGCACTTATTATGGGGGGAGATTTTAACTGTTGTCTTAATCCTGTACTAGATCACTCATCGTCTAGAACTACTGTGGCTTCAAGGTCTTCCAAAACTATTCTTCTCTTTGTGGAGGAGTTTTCTGTTTCTGATCCCTGGCTTTTTCTTAACCCATTGGGAAGAGCTTACTCTTTCTTCTCTCACATTCATCACACCTTTACCTGTATTGATTATTTTCTTATAGGTATTGATTATTTTCTTATAGATAATCATCTCCTCCCTTTAGTTCAATCATGCTCTTATAAAGCAGTTTTGATATCTGTTCATGCCTTAACATCTATTGTCAAGGATTTTGTCCAATTCATATCCAACCAAACTGACTTTATCCTTGCTGTTAATAGGGCCCCAGGGGTTTCAGCTTCTCTTCTCTGGGAGACCTTGATGGCATATATATGAGGCGAAATTATTTCATATAGTAGTTTTGAGGATAAATGGGAAAAAAAGTCACAGGAACTTAGTCAACGCATTTTTCAGCTTGATAACATTTATGCTTCTTCCCCATTCCCAAACACATACAAGGAGCGCCTTTCCCTTCAGGCAGAATTTGATGTTCTTTCCACCAATCAAACTGAGGACCTATTATTTAAGGCTAAGCATTTTCACTATGAATACATAGCAAGAAAACTTTTAGCCCATCAGCTGCGGTGAGCTTCCGCCTCTCATCAGATTCAACAAATTCAAACTCCCTCTGGTGTAACATCTGACCCTAGGGAAATTAATGATCAGTTTAAGCAATTCTATTCCTCCTTATATGCCTCTGAACTTAATCCTGATTCATCCACCTTCAACATCTTCTTTGATTCATTGGACATTACTAAAGTGGATCCAGATTCTGTTAAAAAGCGTGAGGGGCCAATTACTACAGATGAGCTTAAAGCTGGAGTCTACGATTTCTGACATTGATCAAAATCATTATCTTCATTTTGATGGTGTTCACGGCCTAAAAGTATAATTTACATGTTTCTGACACAAAAAGGAACGAAAAAAATCCACTCTCTCTAGCAGCTGCTGGCCTGCAAACAATCCAACCAATCACTATCGCATGGTCCGAGTGGGCGTGTCCCTGGCTCAATTTTGCCCACCCCTTTCTCCTCCCATCTCCCGCCCTCCACCCTCCCGCTAAGCCCACAAAACGACACGTAGCGTGAGAGAAGGAGAGCTAGACAGGATAAAGAATGGAGGATAAAAGCCAAGGAAAACCTCCTCTGCCACCTCTGCTCGCCCAACCGACAAAGCAAGAAAGAAAAAGAAAGTCTGGTGCTGAAAAAGCTGAAACAGAGAAAAAGTTGGACCAAGCCAGAGGACAAACACGAGTAAATATTGGGACTGCATTTCAACGGTGGAGTCAGCTCCAGGAGTCTGTGGGCCTCAGAGACGACGCCATGACTGCAGAGTTTTTGTTGGACAGGTAATCTGCTGTTTTATCCTGGAAGTTGTGTTATGTTTATGAAATATGTATCCTGCGTTGTGACATCCATAACTTATCTGGACAATACCAGTTTACGACAGTGAAAGCTAACGTTAGCTTTTCTGTCGGCCTACTCTGTCTCAAACTAACGTTAGCCTCTGTGTCGGTGTTGTGTCGACAGCAGGAAACAATCTCGATGGAGGAACTGTTCTCGACACAACACCGGCCTTATAAGCTAATGCAGTAAATATGTTTTTACACATTCCTTGTGAAAAATCTGTTTATTTGTTCGACGGAGATCCACATTGTGGTGCCAACGGTAGTTACCGTTAGCCTCTATGTCAGCCTCATAAGCTAATATAGCTAACATGTTTACACCTTCTGTGTGCAAAATCAGCTTGTTTATTCGCTCGAAACAGGTCAATGTTGTTGTCATTACGGACATAAGAAGCTAACGGCAGCAATCTTTTGCCTCCATGTCAACCCAATACACTGAAATATTTGCTATGTTGACATATTTCACGTGTAACGTTACACTCTCTACATTGTCATTATCATGATTACAAGCTAACGGCAGCATCTGTTAGCCTCTCTGTCACCCCAATAACTTTATAGTAGCTATTCTACATGTTACATGTGTACAATATTTTTTTTATTTTCTTACCTGTGGAGTACATAGTAAGCCAATTGTCATTGAGAAATGCTTATAAATGTACTTTGCTTTGTTATTGTTGTTACAGTAGTTCAGGAATACTACAGTGCCATCCTTGAAAAACGTCTCTCAGCAACCAGTGGTGATCCTCGTCTAAGATTTATGACGCTGTCAATCCCACGTGTGACGCATGTCGTCAAGCTCCTGCTACTTGTATTCATATGTTTTGGTCGTGCCCTTCATTATACACCTATTGGTTGCAAGTTTTCAATTCCATTTCAGTATGTATCATGACTCCATTTGAAGCAACAGCTCTTACAGCACTGTTTGGGGTTTTGCCCCCTACTCTGTCACTTCCGAAATATAAGGCAGATTTTGTGGTATTTGTTACTTTATTGGCCCGACACCTCCAACTCCTCTTAGATCAGATATATACTTTATTTTGTTAGGGTGGAGAAAATTAGGTGCCCGATAAATGGTTCACTTGCTAAATTTAATAAAACTTGGGGACCTTTCTTTGCTCATGTTGAGAGTTTGGCATTTGCCACTATCCCAGAGTGACTACTTTATGTCTGTCTGTAAATACTTTGGAATGTTATTTATTTATTAGGTTATTTCTTTATTTCTTCTGCCATTATGTGAATGTATGTTCGATTCTAATCAGCAGTGGGTGGCCATCATTTACATTCTGTATTATTAATATTATTATTGTTTCTTTATTTTTTATTTTTTTTATTTTTTTTAATTTAATTTTTTTTCCCTTGTTTCTTGGATCAGGCTTTTACATGCGTCACCCATGGCTTCTGTACTTACTAATTATCTATTGTCCGATCATTTCCATCTAGGTAGAGGCACAAGACAGGGGTGTCCTTTAAGTCCCCTCTTGTTCTCGATCGCTATTGAGCTACTTGCCATAGCTTTGAGACAGGATGATAGGACAGAGGGAATTATTTGGGGTGGTCAGACGCATCAAGTTTCCCTTTATGCGGATAACCTCCTTCTTTTTCTCTCTAACCCTGATACCACTCTCCCCCACGTCTTATCCCTGCCCCGCACTTTCGGGGCCATTTCAGGATACAATCTTAATTTGCATAAAAGCGAATATTTTCCCATAATCCCCCCCCCCCCAGTAAATTGACATACCATTTAAGAGTGTTAAGGATTTAAATTCCTTGGTGTGACTATCACTCGGACATACTCAAAACTATTGCAAGCTAATTTTGCTCCTCTTCTTGAGCGCTGTAAAGTTGACTTTGCACAATGGGTAATCCTCCCTCTTTCTTTGATTGGCAAACTTAATTCAGTGAAGATGAACATTCTCCCTAAATTTCTTTATTTATTTCAGTGTCTCCCCATTTTTATTACTTGCTCATTCTTTAAAACTTTACAACGACTAATTTCTGACTTTATCTGGGGGGGTAAACATGCACGCATACGTAAGGAGTTCTTTGAGAGACCCAAGGGGCTTGGGGGCCTTTCTGCAGCTAATTTCCAACTATACTACTGGGCGTCGAACTTGACCAACATGTGTTTCTGGCTTCTATCTTCTGACAGTGTAAATTGTCCAGCGTGGGTCAGTATCGAGGCCTCCCTCCCTCTCTCTCTGCTCTCTTAGGGGCATCGCTCCCGCTCCCAGTTTCAATCCCCAAACATAATGTTGTTGTGTGGCATTCTTTAAGAATTCTGAAACAATTTAAACTTTCCTTTGGCCTTCAGAGCATCTCTATCTTCTCCCCGCTCTCTTACAACCCCTTATTCCCCCCCTCTAGATATTCCTCTGTTTTTAAAATCTGGCATGCCAAGGGCATCCAAAAACTGGGGCACTTGTACATAGATGGTGTCTTCACCAGTTTCACACAACTCCAATCTGCCACAGTCTCCCTTTTTTCAGTTCTTGCAGGTGAGGGATTTTATTAGGAAAAAGTTTCCAGATTTTCCCTCTCTCCCACCTAAAACCCATCTTGATCATATTATTAACACGCTTTTACACTCTCAAAGGGGGAGTTTGGCCAAAGTTTATGAATACATAATTTCAATTAATATGCCCTCTTTAACTATTATAAAACAGCACTGGGAAGAGGAGCTTGGCTTTGATATCTTGGATGACATTTGGGATGCAGCCTTGGATCATGTACACTCCTCATCCATGTGTGCACGTCACAATCTTATCCAGTTCAAGGTATTGCACCGCCAACATTATTGTAAGACTGCCCTGTCAAAAATTTACCGACACATTGACCCCCTGTGCGACAGATGCAAAATGCTTCCTGTGACTTTATATCATATGTTCTGGGTTTGCCCTGAATTAGATCCATTCTGGTTCTCTTTCTTTGATTTATTCTCTAAAATATTTGAAAAACGTGTTACTCCTTGCCCCCTTATTGCCATTTTTGGTGTAACCTCAGAAAACATATCTACGACCTCCTGTCAACACAAGGCATCGGCATTCTCCTCCTTACTAGCGCGGCGGTTGATTTTGCTGAACTGGAAGAATGCTGCTCCACCCACCCACACACATCTCATCAAGAGTATCATGTGTAATCTCAAGTTAGAAAAGATCAGGTATACCGTTAATGGTGCTGTACAGAACTTTCATAAGACATGGGATGACTTTATTGAATTTGTAAAGCAATTAGATGGTCTTCCATTAGCGTGATAAACTTCCAGCTGACCCGTTATAACTTCCTGTACTCTGGCCCAGGACGATTAATTCAACGCGCAACATAATTTTGAAGTAAAAACAGTTTATTTTTTCTTTAATTTTATTTTTGTTGGTTTGTTTGTTTGTGTGTTTACTATGACACTGTTTGAGTATTTGTACTCAGTCACACGGTCTTTTCAAGAAAAGGAAACATCATGTTACTTACAGGACAATGTCGTATGAAAGTAAACAGAGGCCACTATATTTACACACTGAAAGCCAGTGAGTTCCTAAGCAGATGGTCATGAGGACAAAGATTTAAATATTTAAGAATGGCTTTTGGTGGAACAGTGGCTGCTACTTTTGCAGGGAGGTGTGTGTGGATGCAGAGTGTGAGCTGAGAGTGGTGGGAATCGTAACATGAATAGCTTCAAAGAGACAGACTTTGTCCAAAAATTTAGAATATCAAGGGCTGCTTTTAACTATGTCTGTAGCAGTGCCTCTCTACAAGTCTTACAGCAAAACACTCAAGTGAGTGAGTGACCTACAAATTCTGAGCTCAGGGGAAGGTTGCACTACAAAAAATCAGACCTGCATCCATCAAGGACAAATTTCCATCCATGGCTACAAACACACACAGTGTTGATTTACTCAGTACTGTGAGCTGAAAAGATATGGGACAGCAAGTAAGGCTGAGTTCAAGATCATTCAGAGCCTGCTGTACAAATAACAGGAGTCTCTGAACATCTTTGTCCATGTGGGATTCTGTTTGTACTGGTTTCTTGGCCTGTTGATGCTGTCCGTATTGCATGTGTTATGGTAACACAGTTTTTATTCTGCCCTCTTGATCTCCAGGTCTGTCTTGAAGAGGTGATTGTTACTGTGATGGACGCAGCCGCGTCCACACCTTGATGAGCGCACCGGCTGCCTGTCGGTAACCCCTCCCTACGCACACACTCACATGTTTGTTGTTT
>JAPQLA010068325.1:0-10205 GCA_029822935.1 Naso vlamingii | reverse complement strand
TACGGAGGTGAAACGCCCACTTGTTTATATCTGATATGCTGCGCCACTGGCTCCATCTAGTGGCCGAACTAAGAATTAGAATTTGCGATAATGCCCCTTTAAATAAGTTACTGTTCTTGCTGCTGTGTGCAACCTTCTTATCACGGATAGAAGAGAGTAACCCTACGTCACTTAAAAGGCCACGCCCCCTCGTTGGTGAAAACAAAGGAGAAATCCTCGTTGTGTTCTGTTGGCGCCAACACGAAAAATGCCGAAGAGTTGCTGTGTAGTTTTCTGTTCATCGAACAACCTTAAAGATCAGAAACTAAAATTTTCCCTGCTCCCCTCAAAAGAGCGAGACGGGGAAAGAAGAAAATTATGGCTTCAGGCCATAAAAAGAATCGATAAAAATGGCTAGCCCGGCTAGTCGTGTGTGGTAAACACTTCATCACAGTTACATCAAATCATGATGCTGAAGTTAGCTAATGTCTTTAAGTCAGAGTTATTAGTTAATGTTAAAAAGTTTAAGTAATGATGCTGAACTGAAATGACAGTAGCTTTTTTTGTTGCATATCCTGTGTTGTAAACTGTTTTCTTGTCTGTATACAACACCCGTCCTGGGTTAGGGATCCCTCCTCTGTTGAGGTGAGCAACAGAGGAGAAAAATACTTATTAGTGTTTAGGTGAAAATCGTCCTAACACTGAATATTTACCTTTACTAACTGAAGTTAATATTGTGTCTTACTGATTAATAAATAAAAAAGAACACAAATGTTTTACTGACTGAGGAAACAAAGCTGAGCCTGTGTCTCTACACTGGAGACTGAGAAACTGCACACAGATACCTCATCAGAAGTTATTAACTAACACTGAACATGTATTCTTCACTTTGATATTATTAGTTAGCACTGAATATGTACCTCACTAATGATTGTTTGATAGATTGAGCTGAGCACACACATTTTAGAGCCACAAGGCCGAGGGTAGCTGACATTAGTTACGGTTGAAAAAAACTTAACACAGTTTTGTTTAATTTCTCTCATCAAATACGTCATGTTATTTGTGTATTATTAAAAATGTACACAATAATGTGCATATGTTGTACACACACGCGTGGGCCTAACCAATTCTCACTTTAGACTGTCCACAATATCTCACTAATGGAGGACGTGTTTCTGCAATAGTTTGCAGAATAGTTTACAGTCAAGTGAGAATTGGTTAGGCCCACGCGCGTGTGTGTGTGTGTGTGTGTACAGCATATGCACATTATTGTGTACATTTTTAATAAAGACACAAATAACATGACACATTTGATGAGAGAATTTAACCAAAACAGTGTTACATTTTTTTTCAACCGTAACCAATAAGTACTTTTCTGGCCTCAGGATTACATGTAAATGACAGCCAGCATCCAGACTATGTCCCAAGCATCTTTCCAAAGTGGCAGCAATCTACAGAGGGAAGAGTGAAGTTGAGACGCTATCAAAATGCCAGAAAGCGAGAAGCTGGTGCTCATCATCAAACAAGGCTGCCTGCTGCATCCCCTGAAGCTTCTTGTGAAGATTTGATGGCAGAGCCGACTGAAGCTTTTTCACCTGCTCCTCCTGAAGCCTCTTCTGCTGAGCCCACTGGGGATTGTGCACCAAGTGACAGGCCTCTGTCCCACAGAGAGCAGGTTCCCATTGCTGTAGAGGTTGCCAGTTTCAGAAGAGAGAGAGATGAGGCAAGGAGAGAAAGAGATGAGGCAAGAGGGGAGCTGCAGAACTGGACAAAGGACCGCTTGTCTGCACATGCTGTTCGTGATAGTTTGTGCAGTACTTTGACTGGGCTCAGTTGGACAGTGTTTGACTGTCTCCATCGTTACCTCGTTCAGTTTGTAAAGTCACCCAAGGTCTCTAGATTTTCAACGGAGGACCAGCTTTTTCTTTGTTTGCTTAAGTTACGCCAAAATCCATCAAATTCTTTGCTCAGCCACGTACTGGACCGACCAGAACCCACCATTCGCCTCATATTCAGACGTTGGCTCAATCTCCTCTATGCAAAAATCAGCTTCCTCATCCACTGGCCTGACAGGGAGTGCATCAGAGACCATACCACCAGTGATGATGGCCAACTTTCCTCGGCTCACAGCAATTAGTGATTGCTTCGAAATTAGAATTGAACATCCAAAGGGCCTCAAAGCTAGGTAAAGGTGACAAAAAATGTGTAGCCAGGTAGCTTTTGATAGGGTTCCTGCACAGACTAAACATCCAAAACAATTCTAGTTCCAAAAAATTAAGACATTTGTAAACGCTGTTTTGCTTACGCTGTTTTATTGTGTTTTTGTTTGCCCCCACAGAGCTAAATCGTACTCCAACTATAAGAAGTAGACTACAGTGAAATATCTTATTGCATGTAGTCCTGCTGGCAGCATCACCTTCTTGTCTCAGGCCTGGGGGGGAAGGGCATCGGATGTAAAGATAACAAGGGAATCTGGCATAATAATCTGAGATGAGATAAGTTAAGGTGGTCCTTTATTAGTTACACGATGGGAAAATTTCAGAACTATAATATAAACAATTAATAATGTAATGGTAGTCTACATCACATTCGACTTCTGTTACATTTTTGTAGTCATTATGGACAAACATCAAAAGCTGTGTATGTAAATCTAATGTACGACTTGTGTCAGATTTTGGCTGATCGTGGCTTTACCTTCAAAGACGACTTCTCCGTGCTCGGTGTCAGTCTCATAACCCTGGCCTTCACTCGTTGGCAAGTACATTTATTTTCCACAGACTGGCAAACTATTCCATACATCAATCGAATTGCAATTAAGATTAGTTTACAATTTCATTGAAACTCATACATTAGTATCCAACAACGCAGGTCAAAGAATAACAATGAATAGGTATTGAGAAGCAGTTCCAGTTAAGAACCAGTAACACATTGGAATTGAAATTTCTATCATAGATCTAAGCACTTGAATCCTGTCATCCTGTCATCAAGCACTAAACATGTAAATTACTAGTATGAACTTTCATGCTGAAAAAGACTCTAAAACCTCTTTGTGTTATTTTACAGAACAGGTGATAGGCGTGCTGAAGCGGAGATTCCGCATCCTGGATGGGCCACTCCCTCGCTGCTTCGTCAAGACCCTGTGGGATGAGGTGAAAGAAAGGGATGTGGTTACCATTGACAAGATAGTACATGTCTGTGCTGCCTTGGTCAACATGTCAGGTAGCGTTGTGTTCAATAAAAGCAGAGAGGGGGATGTGTAGGTCAAAATACTCTGTCAGTCTTGCTCTCTTCTGTGTTTAAGTGACTGTGAATTGAGTTCTGGTCATGGGAGCAAATGAACTGCCAATAACTTACAGCAAATGTGACCTAAGCACCATTACACATTACTCATGATCTTTTGAGCATTACGAACAGCACAGACAAAATTACATCAGCATGAGTCATGTAGCAACTTTCCCTTCTCAAAATCTACCTTACTTTACTGTGCTTCACCCTGACAACTGACAGTGCAGGTCTCCTGTAAATGTAGATAAATCGTTACAAATCGTCTTGTCATGCATGCCATGATTTTGAATCTAATTTGATGTTTAAGAAAGTATAGAACACGGAATAAATTAATTTTACTGTAAATATAACTGTAAAGCAGTGTTTTGAACATTCAGTATTTTAATTCTGGACCCTGTTACGTAATGGAGTGTTTTATATGTTTGTGTTTTACCTGAAACTCCTGTTCTGAAGCAGTGTCTGTGGACTCCTGATATCACAAATAAATGATTTGTTATTAATTGGAATTGTGCTTGTCTATATTACAATGAAATATATTTATTATTATTATTATTATTATTATTACATTATTATTATTATTATTATTATTATTATTATCATTATTAATTATTATTAAACAGAAACAAGCTTTCATCACAATTTGTTGTCACCTCAGTTTTACCGTTTGTAAGTTTGTGAGTGCTATCCTCCATCCTCAGATGTGATTGATTTCAAAATTACAATACTGCATTCTCTGAGCAAAATGTAGCCCCGTACCTGATGCTCCAGCTCTGATGGGACTCCTGCCAGCTTGGGGTACACGTCTGGCCCAGAAACGGCTGTTGGTGTCAAGGACCTGAGAGATGAAACTCTCATCGCTTTTTACTCGGAAAATCACTGTTTGCCTCGGGGTCCAGGTGATGAAATCAGCATATTCAGTTTTGCAGACATACATCTCCATCTGCACCTGAAGAAAAAGTTCAACACAGCCTCCTTTCATTATCACTACACAATTTTTAAAACATAAATCAAATTTCTTGTGAGATGTTACTTAGCTACCCACAATCTTACCTGGGTGTAGTATTTGTGAGTTGTCCTCAGCGATGATAATGTCTCAAGATGACCTGACTTGTCTGCTGGCCAGTTAACAGGGGAGACATCTTCAGACCACCTCCAGGGGCACTTTGCTTCAACGACGCCCTTCCCACAGCAGGCACAAGAGATGTAGTCATCACAGCTTACACCAATGTACGGCTTGTCCTTACAGACTCGGAAGCCTGCCTGGTTAATCTTGAGCCTCTGATGAGGTTTATATATCTCATTTGATACTGTGATGGAAGTTTGTGATGTGCCTGTGGTTGTAAGGCCTTGGACAAGTTTGTAGGTTTCAATAGCATCCTTTTCATAAACCCTACCCCAAATGATGGGATCTGCATTCAGGTTGTCTTTTGGAGAACCTTTCTTCATTAACTCTCTAAGCAGGGCTTTGGAGGGATTCTCAAGACAGGTGTGAAGCACCTTGTGCGCAGATGAACCCGTCACCCTCCCCAATTTTTCCTCATGCCATCTTACACATGCTGCCTGCTCTCTGGTTTTGTCCTCGATTGCCAACACTTGGTCATCAGAGAATTCTGACAGATTTTGAAACCATGGCTTTGGCTTAAAAGGCTCTGCAAAATTTTTAAAACTGCTGAGACCAATTGGCATTTTCTTAGTGGCAAGACAGCATTTCCAGGAACTGCTGTTGCTCGTCATGGTTTGCCTTTGGAATCGCCCTCTCCTTTCTCCTCACTGCTTGCTTGCTTTTAGGCTTCTCCTCGTAAAACTGAATCTCCTTCACTGGGGCGGCCTCAACATTTTTAGTGCATACCTTATTCCAGGCACAGGCAATGCTTGTTGGTGCCACACTGGCGTAGCCAAGGCGAACAAATTTCTCCACCTTAAAAAGTAGAGCTGCAACATGAGAGCAACTTTCTCCCAGTCTAGAGTAAAATAGAATAGAATACAATTACTTTTCATCAAATAGGAAGAGCATTTCTTCTCTTGTGATGGAATTATGTGTGTGTAAGTTTGATGATACTATTAATGTTGTGCAGTTGGTTTACCTTGCCATGCAACTGCAGTGTGCGCATGCAATTTCCCCAGTCATCTTTACAGCAACCCAAGGGTGGTAGGGTTTGTCAGTCACCCTCCACGAGGGCTTGACTTTTGTTTTCAGAATTATTGTCTGGGTACAGGGTCTGTGGTGTAGCACCTCATCCACCCAGCCGTCATCATTAAATTTCTGCGCTGCCAGGGACCTCAAGTTCTTCATAAGTGATGCTGTGTAAATCCCTAAAGTAGGGTGGATTAGTAGTGTTAGATTTGTTTGTTTTTCCTCAGTGGATGTGAGGGTCTAAGGGCAGAGGACGTTATGATGCTATATAAAGCCCTTTGAGACAAACTGTTTGTAAAAATGGGCTATACTAATAAAATTGCCTTGCCTTGCCATAAATGTGTCCTATGGACATAAATTATGCATTCATCAATGGGATGAACGAATCTTGCATGTATCATTTTCCTTGTCGTTGTCGTTGTTGTTGTTGTTGTTGTTGTTGGTGGTGGTGGTGGTGTGTGTGTGTGTGAGAGAGAATGTGTTGTGACAGGGGTGGGTATAGTTTATAAAAATACAATACAAATACAATACAAGTAATATTTACATATTTATTGATAGAATGACATGTCTAAAAAAGGATGGCAGACAGGCAGACAGACAGTAAATTCTCTCCCTCATTTAACCCTACGTGGACAAAGCCTTGGCTGTTTGTTTCGTTTCACATAGCCTACTAACAGTAGTTTTAGTACCGGCATATTAACGACAGAGAAAGTGATCGTTGTCATAGGCCTACATTACCTGGTGTTTCAATGAGGTACGAGAAAATATCTGGGTATGTCACCTCAGGCCACTGGGTGGGGTCGTTTACCCACTGCTCCTCCGGTAGGCTGTACGGACAAACATTGCCTAATTCCTTTATTTTTTCAATATAACGTTTCCGATCATCGATTGTCAACGACGTGATATAGCTAGCGTTAGCCGTTCCTGGCCGGTTAACGATAGATAGGCAAAATCTATGGGCAAAATCAAGACGAATACGGCGGGATTTGTATTTACTGCCATTCAAAGCAACAGCTTGTTTTCACCCAAATGGGGGCGTGGCCTCACTTGCTATTGTCATCTATTGTGCATTCTGCCGTTATTTTATCAAATGGTGAAAAATAACACCACGCTCCTTTTTCGCTCTTTCACACCACTTCTCCGTTCGTGCTCGCCACTGTGTCTGTTTTGAAGCCCGCGCGCTCGGTTCTCCCGTCGCAACGTTCCCATGTCATGTGACACCGGCCAGTTCATTTTGCCAGGTATGGGGGGTGTCTCAGCACAAAACACTGGCGTAGGCTACAGAAAACAGGTAAAAGTGATGCATGCACCCCTGATTCATATTTATTAATCATTATCGATATATTTTCAAAGAAATCGATGCCAAATGAGTAGCGTGTGAGTATCAATGTATCGATCCCGCGGGATCGATCCGCCCATCCCTAGCGTCATGGCATTTTACTTCATTCTCATACCAAACAACCGTGTGCTCTGTTAGCAGATAGACTGCCAGCCCCTCTCCCTCTGTTCCCAGTATCCCCGCCAGACTCCAACATGAACACTGTCTCTCTGCCTCATACATGATGCAAAATGACATAGGCCCACTCAATGTTTTCTTTCACTCTACAGTTCTCACACTTTTTGTTTTACCCACTACAAAAAAGTGGCATTTAATATGGTTTAACCTGAATATCACACCTTTAGGAAAATAACCATACATTAAGTCCACAGGGCCGTATTTTGTTTTGAGTATTTTGCTATACATGCTCTTCACTCAGGACTGTCTCCTCCCAGAATAACAACAGCATTATCACATTTTTTGACAAAACCAAAGTAATTGGACTTTCTGGGTTAGGCGAGTCCGTGTACAGGAGGGAGACTGCTGGCCATGTGAAGTGGTGTCAGGACAGTAATCTCACATTAACTATTAACATACTGAGGAAGGGAGGCAACATACACCACTGCACATTGTAGAGACTGAGTAGTGAACAAATTTACATTTCTGGGCATCAGGGACATGCACAGACATTTTAAGGGGCTGTTGCTCCAATTTGAAAAAAGGGGACTCCCTTCCTGATTTTAGGCTGTCAGCATGTATCTAAATAGTGTAAAATATAATAGCCTACTGAAAACACCTAAAATTAACATCACATTAAAAGCATTCATTAAGATACATTTTAGCCAATTTAAACATTGCAAATGATAATTTCAAAGGTGATTTCTATCAGCAACATCCGTGTGTTGGTTGAAAATTAATCTCAACTTGAATGAATCACCCAGGAAACAATACACATACACACACACACTCAGCAAATAACGCTAAAACCCAACAAGTAAGTGACTGATCAACAGATTTTTGAACAACACAGAGGCAGGCTGCAGTGAATTAGATGGCATGTACGATCCGTTCTCTTGCAATTAAGTGTCGAGTTAGACTCAGAAATAAATGGAGAAATAACCAACAGGAGTTAGTTTCAGTTTCTTTTTGGTAGTAGCACATCCCTGTGGAAAGAGGGGGGGAGTCTGGCGGAGAGAAGCCAGCTGCTTTTTAAATTAACTGTGGACACCCGTGTGAAAACCAAAATATGCTAACAGCTGAATCTAACTACAATCACGACACTCAAACTAAGCAATTCTCCCGCTCTACTTTCAGTGAAGCCCGGCCTCCTAGCGCTGCCCAAATAAATACTTTTTTCACTTTCTGGATGCATTTTTTGAGCACGTTAGCTGAAACTCTAATTGGTTTTGTTACACTTGAATTCACAGAGCGCTGTTTGTCATGGCATGCTATTTGTTGTTCGTTCCACAACATCAAAATACTCACCTGTTGCCCTCACAAAGGCAGCAAGGAAAAGACAGCCAGAGCTCACCCACCGCTAATTAGCTTAGCTAAAACACTGGTAGTGATGGAAGTGTAGCCTGCCTCTACCTTAAGTCGTCAGATAAACAGTCCTGTGTGCTTGCTGTGACTTGTTTATTTACAGCATTACGTTATTTTTAGACTCAGATGAGCACAGATGTTATTTTAAAATCAAATATACACCACATGCGCAAAACACCACGGATGTGCTTGTAAGTAGGTCAACAAAACAAACATCTGTCAAAAAATTAAAATCACATAAAGTGCTAATCTGAGTCTAAAAATAACATAGTTATGGTAAATAAACAAACACACAGGACTGATTAGAGTTGTTGGAAAGTTAATTTGATCATTCAAGGCAGAGGCAGGCTAGCACTTCCATTGACCACCAGTGTTTAAGCTAAGCTAATTAGCGGTGGGCAAGCTCTGCCCATGCCCCCCCCCCCATCTCTTCCTTGCTACTGCACCAAACTTACACAAGAGACGTTTTCCAGTTGGCATTTGATTTCCTATTAAGTAAGATTGGTAAGAATTGCCTTGCATTGTTAGGGACTTAGAAACTGCTATGAAATGTAAGATAATGTCATTTTTAAACATGCAAAAAAATGTGATTAATTGCGATTAACTACTGTAATTCTGCAGCTAATTGCGAATAAATAAAGTAATCGTTTGACAGCCCTGACTATTATTTATTATAGTTTATTTCCTCTGGAGGGGCAGCTCAGTCACAGAAGGCAAATGCCCATACCTGTGCACATCCTTTTGTGGGGCATTATCATCTCTAAGGATCTCACATGGACTCACAACATCAGTGACCTGGTGGGGAAAGCTCGGCAGCATCCGTATTTCCTGGGAAGGCTGTAGAATTTTGGCATGCCAATCCTCAGCAACTGCATAATGAAGACCATCAGCAACTCCATTACAGTCTGATTTGGCAGCAGTACAGCAAGGCTTTACAGTAAGTGGCAAAAAAAAGAAAAGACATCAAAATGTCACTGGAACAGCACCTACACGTTGGCACGTCTAAGCTCTTTTTTTCATGAATCAATTATGAACCTGTATCGTAATAATAGCATATATCCCTGGTCTTACTGTCACAATGTGATTTTTTTGGATCCTTTTTCTGTCTTTTTATCATCCTTATAGGTTCACATTTCATCTTATCCATTTAATGAATTAACAATCTACCCACTTGATAGTATCCTACCTCTTTTAATTTACTCATGGACTGGTGTAGGTACCAGATGTGCTCAGCCTGTGTGAGATCGGCTTGGGGTCCTGCGCTCACAAAAGAAACAGCGCATGATTGACTGTATGGTGGTGGGCTAAAATCGAACCCTAGACCCACAAAAGATCTTGCAAGAGTGATAGTTTTAACCGAAACCAAGATCTTTCTCTAACACTAACTACATGTTTTTGTCCCTAAAAGGGCAGATCTTTAACACAGCATTGCCACATTATTAATAACAAAATACGGTTGTACTAACTGCTGAATGAGGAAACAACGTGTAAAAGTATTGCAAAAGTTTTACAAACCAAGGATTGCTTTCACAAACTCCTGTGTACTGTAGGCTACATTACAGAGTGTACTGTAGGCTACATTACAGTGTGTGCTGTGCTTCCCGCATTGACTACTGAATGTGATTTGTGTTGACAAAAATACGGTCATCAAGGTTGGAAAGTGTCTCATAAAAAAAGGATTTTTCTTGATTAAAATGACAATGTTTGTGTTAGCATGCTAACACGTTCATTACGAATATCACGTTAGCATGCCAAGGAAGTCGGTCATTTTGAATCGCGGGGGCATTTTTAGCAATAGTATTTTTTAGGGCTGTCAATCGATTAAAAAAAAATTAACTGATTAATCGCACAATTTTCTGTAATTAATCGAGATTAATCGCATTTTCCTAATGAGGCTTATAATGGTTATTTATTTATGAAAAATCATGGAATTAATGTAGACACAGA
>JAPQLA010068222.1:0-10212 GCA_029822935.1 Naso vlamingii | reverse complement strand
CACACACACACACACACACACACACACTGTCTGGAGTCTGTTAGCAGCACAAATTTAATGCAGAAAGACATAAAACTGCAAACGAGTTCTTTAATTGTATATGTTATAAAGTTTCATGTTTATAAGTAAACAAAAAAACTTATATGACAACAAAAAATGTAAACTTACATATTTGTTTAATTATTGTGAATTATATCATCATGGTAATATTCAACACCGTTATCGCATGTGGCAAGTTTTCCTGATTTCTTGCAGCCCCAATTTGAATCCACAATCTGGATCGGTGGAGGTGAAACAGTTTCTGTTTGCAAACGATGATGAGTTGCAATATATGCTGATGTCTTTGATATTGTTGCTGCTGGCCCAGGAAAGCATCGCTGCAGTTATGTGTAAATCCTTTATGATGGAGGAAATCTACAGGTGTTGATTTAGTCATCTTTGTGATCATACAGGCTGCACTCTGTCAGAGTAAATCCTGTATAAGCTACAGGTGTTTCCAACGAATAGCGGCCTATGATTCCAAACCTTGATTTTGTGCATGTGTGTGTGGCAGTGGGGGGGCCCTCCAACAGTTTGTGCCCAGGGGGCCTTTGCACTCTTTATCCAGCCCTGCTCCTCAGCCTCCTCAGCATGTAGAAAAGCAGCTGCTGAAAATGCTGCCCTGCTGGCCAAAGCTGCTGCAATAAAGGGCAAACATGCATTTCTGCTGCAAGAAGCAACGTTAAGGACAGAAATGGAAACTTTGGAAATCAATGCAGGAATTGCAGCATCAGCTGCCAAAATAAAAGCTTTACAAAACCTTGAAATGGATGGAATGAATGCATAATTGGTGGCAAGTAAACAAAAGAATATAGACTTTATGAATCACAAGGTCTCACCTGTTTCTGAGTTTCTGAATATGGGTGCTGTGCCTTAAACACGTCTTCAGAAAACTGTTGAAAACATGCATTTTAAGAAAACTTCTTTGGATCAAAACAGTTTTCAGCAGCATGGCTCTCCACAACCAATGAAACAATATAAGTCATCTAGAGTGCACAGTATGGAGGATTCAGTCTGCAACCCAGACCATCATGATAACTTAATGCAAAGACAACAGAGTGACATTGCTGAACTCATAATCATACAACAAAAACTAGCCATGCTGCCAACAGTGGAGGTGCCATGATTTGATGATGATCCGCATATAAATCGTATTCAAGCATTTAAGCACTTAATTGAACACAAACCAGTAGCAGCCAGGGTAGGCTTTACTTTCTTAAGCAATACACCTCAGGCCAGCCAAGAAGTCTTGTCTGAAGCTGTCTACATATGGATTCACACAGAGGTTACGAGGAAGCCAAACGAATTTTAAAGGAGCATTTTGGGGATGAGATCAAGAAATCAAATGCTTATTTAGAAAAGGCATTGAACTGGACAGCCATAAAAAATGATGATGGAAAAGCACTTCGTGCCTGCAGGATTTGCATCACATGCAGTGTGTCCGGGCAGGCTGTCCGGGTGGGGGTGGGGGTGTTGGTTGGCCTGAGTGTCCGAGGGCTTAAATAAAATGACACTTGACTGCAAATTGAACTTTTACAACCTATTTATTGGCATCTCAGGCATATAAAATGTGCAATATAAACTCTGATGTGCTATTCAAATAAATTTAAAATCTGCTAATAAATCTGAATGTTTTCTGGTTTCTTTAGTCCTCTTTGATGGTGAAATAAAAATCTTTGGTTTATGAAAAAAAGAAATTTGACATTTGAGGACATCAATGAGATAAAACTCCTGCCTATCCAATGTTACTTGTCTGATAAGATTACATTAAAAATGTGAGTAACGTTAGATAATTTACACTCACAGCACATCTGATTACAAGTGTGAACATTAAAATACATTTTTAAAATAATTTACCATCATCATTAATAATGGTACTTATACAACAATGTTGAATGTTGTGTAAAGTTTCAGTGATTTTTTTCTTTCACCTCCTGCATGCCCCTCCGTGTTTCTTTGCGCTGTTACTTTTCCTATTATATGACATTATTTTTCATATATATATATATATATATATATATATATATATATATATATTTTTTTTTTTAAATTGTCCAAAACTGGAATAGCAGCTGGGGTGGCAAGGCATTATTTTAAGGGGGAAGCTGCTGTCCCTCTTTGGGACATACATCAAGTTAGCTATGACCTTCAAGTTTATCTACCATACCTCCTGACATATAGAAAACATAACATATCTAACACAGCCCTCCTCCCGACCCTACCGTTACCTGACTAGCGTTATCTTCATCATCAGTCGTCTTTCTCTTCTTAGAGAAATATTTTAAGAAGCTCATGTGAAAATGCACTCAGCAGTTAATACATCACGGCGTGTAGATATTATCAATTATTTTACCCACGTTAAGTTAGCGATTCATTGAGCTGGCGCCAGGCCCAATTACCTTAAGCTATGTCACATAACATAAGTTGGCCATCAATATTTAGCGAATGTCTATTTAACTTGTAAAATCTATTCTAAGTTATCTTCAGCTAATAAAATCGACCTTTTTCTTTTTCTTTGGTGATTCGCTGCCCTGTTTTTCACGACCACACTCTGTCTGACTCTGATCTGGTGCATCAGTGATGCTGTCACTTTCAAGACCTCGTGCTCGCGAGTAATTAAAGTTGTATTAATTCCAACAGGAGTCCATCCCCGCCGCTGCTCTCCTCACTACACTGCAGGCTGTGCTGTGCAGGTGCAAAGATGTTTCAGAGAGGTGGTGGTGTGTTTGAAAAAAAAAAAAGAAATTTGAATGAGCGGCGGCAATAATTTCGCGGCGGCGGGCTGCTGCCGCTAAATGAATACAGCGGAAACACTGAAATGAACTTGATATTCCCTCCAGTATAAGGTCAGTTACATTCAAGCTTCCTTATAAACTGCGAGAAAGATGGCGAATGGCAGCCTATGATGTTTTGCAAAAAAAAACAAACAGGAGAGCCAGACTGCGGTCAAATAGTCCTTTTTGCTTAGGAAGGTTCCTAACTGAGTGAAATGATCCAGAAGTAGTTCATGATAAGAGCTTTTCCAATTGTCTAAGGAAAGGTGGCTCAGTGCTTCCTTTCGTATGTCCTTTAGCAAAGGATACACCGGACCATCCTTGGCACAAGGAAAGGAGATCATTCCATGCCGCAGTTCTCTGCAGCAGCAACACTCATAAGCGCTGTTATCCAATTACTCGTGAATTCAACCGAATAATGACAAAGGACACAGGTCATGTAGGTTCCGAACGCTCATTGATCCTTCCAAATTACACCATGACGTGTCTTAACTCGCTGATATTCTGATGCCTCTGCTTTGAACTCTCAACATCATGTTGAGCCCACAGTCAAACCACGAGCGTCACGCTGCTGTCACTGTAAAGTTACTGAAGGGAAAACGTGGAACAGTCTGTTCAGCTAACTCAGTAACTTTAGACTGTGCATCAGTTATTCCCTCATCTTGAGCTCGTCATATTGCCAGTCTTTATGGATGTCCGGATTTCCGTTTTTTGTGCGAGACTTCCGGTCCAGCACTCTGGACCACCACACATGTACTCGCAGATACCAATACCTGCATTTTGAGCAGTATCAGACGTGTTTCCGGTATTAGAATCGGAACTACTCAAAATGTGTGTTTTTTGGCTTTTTTTTTTTTTTTTGGTGGCGTTTTTGAATGGAAGTTAAGGGGCAGACCTAAAATGTCCCTTTTATCCTGAATGTGATTTGGGTTAAATAAAATTTCCAAAGTTTTCACAAAATTAAGATTCTTGACCTGCCGTCGGCAGCTCGCATCCCTCTGGCGTCCCTTTACCTTGTCTTTCTCTAGTTTTGTAAGAAAATTTGGAAATAATGGAGCCAGAGAAATACCAAAAAATTCTAAACGGAAGAAGAAGAAGGTCATAAATACGCCGGGGCTGCAGCTTGATCTGTTTTTTACATCTTATCTAAACAGCTAGCGGAAATGCATGTAAATGCAATAGGATTACTACCTCCGCTTCCTGCCTACCAAAATAAAACAAAACTAAAATAAAAACCATTTTTTGTATCTACTGTAACACACTGTAATCTCTATATTTTTGAATAAATTTTTTTGATTTCATTTCTGTAATATGACCAGTAAGACAAAAGAAAAACAAAACAACTTATACATTCAAATGACACTCATGTTATTGAAGTTTACTGTAGTACAGCGATGAGACTGAGCCAGGTCATTTGCACCTTCTCCCTCTCGGCCAGCTTCTCCTTTGTCTTCCATCCACCCACTGAAACCCGTTCATCCAATCAGTGCCTGCGCTCTGTCTCTCTGTTACGTCTCATCCCATTCAAAAGCGGTGCTTTTCCTCTTTGTTTATGATCATCTCGCAGGCAGACGCGCTGTCATCCAGTCCAGGTACTGGTATGTTATCCCCTCACCACGGCATCCATCTTCTCGTTTGTCAAATCCTGGTTTTTCTAGGACTAATGTCCGATCAGAAGCACCCAGATTCCAATGAATCCGTGTGTAATCCATGGAGGAGCGCACGTTTAGGCCTCCCCCAAAACGAGTGGTCTGAACATCCCGTCATTGCCTTCATGAACTTGGCATTCGTCAGTCATCCTATCGGTCTCTCTCCTTCCTTACACACTAACATAGACTTGGCACACAGGCCTTCTTGACCCTGTCTCTTTGTTTCCTTTTATATTTTATATTTGTAATTATGTCGGCCTCTGTTCATTCCTCCTCTGCTATGAGGAAGAATAACCTCCTATTCACTTCCTTTTCCTTTGCTCTCTCTTTCTCTCTCTGTAGACTCTCTCCCTCTCTCGCTCTTTCATCTCCTTCACATTAGTTTTTAACTCAAGTGCCTTTCATGTCTCAGCAGACTTTTCTAGGCACAAACGACAAGCTTTAGGATAAGATAAACTTATTTGTACCTCAACGGGGAAATGTATTATTTCGGATATTTAGCCTATATATATATTAAATTAAAACAACAACAACAAAAAACCCAACTCTGAGCTGATATTCTGTTTATTAGCTGTACTGAATTTATTTAATTTATTACAATTCTGCATTTTGGTCATCAGCTTTGGTTATCATGAGCTTATACTCACCATAGAGTTTTTTTTCTCTCTGTCTTTTTCTTTTTTGTAGCATTATTTATATTAGTATTATCATCATTACGTTATTCTCTCATTCTTCTTTCCTTTCCTCTCTTCTCCTCACCTATCTGCCACAGGTCCAGCCGAGGGCCTCTCCCAGGCAGAACTTTCTGCTCTTCTCCAGGTAGCTGGAGAGCAGACAAGTCAGGGTGCACCTGGCCAGATACCTTCATGATTTCATTCAGGCAACCCCTCAGCCCCAGGTGGTTCAAAAATGAAGGGGAAGGCCAAAAGGAAAGGCTACATCAACCCGCACACACACCTCTAATCCCACACCCTCCATAATGGCAACTTCTCTCCCTCAATATGTTAGCCCTGGTTCTTCAGCCCAGCTCCCCTGTCAGTATCCTATCAACCTCTGCAGGGCCCTCTGCTGCTTCGACATCAAACCCTGGCCCCACTATTGCTGGATAGGTGATCTGTCCTCTCCTCTCCTGTCCACTCTCAACACCCTGATGAACACCTTGAAGGTGTATCATCCTCTCACGCTCAGGCACCGAGCCACACTCCTGCACCAATCCCCTTCACATCTACCTCTCAGCGCTCCACCCAGAACTTCTCTCTAGCTACTGCAGTTCCTGCCGCCCCTCTCAGTAGACCTTTTGTCTCTTCTCTGGCTGCTGTTTCCCCTTCACTTAAATCCCAAATCTTGTAAGGCCGTAACATCAGCCTTGCTTCCCTCCTCCTCCCCTTTCCAAAGTCAGACAAACGTTTGTTAGGCAATGAACCATTCTCCGTTCTAGTTAAATCCTCTGACCCCCGTCTCCATAGTTCTCTCGATATAGGAAAGTTCGTAGCTGCATTTGGGATTTACAGAGACATTATTTGTGACATTTATCCAGAATGCCATATTGAGTTTGATGCCTATATTTCCCTGATCTGTGAAATTCGACGCCGCTATGGGGGATCAGTTTTTTACCATTATCGCAAAGCATTTTCCGCTAAATCAGCCCTTTTCATCACCCACTTCAACCCTCGTCTGGATTGGTCGTGCCTGGACACTGAAGTCCTCATCCATGTTGGTGGTCATTGGCCGATTTCATGCTCACTCTGTTTCGCAGTGGGTCATTCATCTGGGGACTGTCCAAGATCCCTCCTGAATGTCAACTCAGGGATGGCCCTGACCCCCAACCTTCATTTCTCACATGACAATATGAAAGATTCACGAGGCAGAGAGGTGCTATTCAGCAATAATCAGCAGATCTGTAATAACTTTAATGAAAATGTCTGTACTTATCAACAATGTCGTTTTTCTCATGTTTGCAGTTTTTGTGGAGACCCCCATCCGAAGTCTGTCTGCCCCAGATGTGTTTGTCCAGCTCCTTGGAGTGCAAACCAGGCTCCTCCAGCAAAACAGCCACGCCTAACAGACCCTTTCTAGAGCTTTCAGATCACCCATCAACCCCTGTCAACATTCCTGAATTAGCCTCAGCATTGGTAGACCACCCTGACCCTGTGTTTGTCGATTATCTGCTCACAGGTCTGTCACAAGGATTTCAGGTTGGGGTCCTCGCACCTCTTACTACCACTCATACTTCCAAAAATCTGCAGTCAGCAATTAATGAGCCAGATGTAGTTACTGCTCTTTTGGAGAAAGAAGTCAATAAAGGCTTCTTGATTGGCCCCTTTAAGCATCTTATCTTCCCCATTTTCAGAACAAACCCTCTTGGTGTAGCTACACATAAATATTATGGTAAAAAATGACTAATTCTTGACATGTCCACACCTCGGAACGGCCCCTGCCCTTGCGTTAACAACACGATCCCACATGATACATTTTCTCTCCATTACCCATTGATCGGTGATGCTATCAAGCTCATAAAAATTGCCAGGCACAGTGCCTGGCTTGGCTAAGCTGACATATCAGATACATTTAATGCATGCCAATCCATCCATCAGAGTGGCCTTTGTTTGGAGCAAAATGGGAAAAACAACTTTGCTGTCCGCCTCACATTTGGCTGCTGTAGCAGTCCCTACATATTTAACTCCCTGTCAGAAGTTTTGAAGGTCCACCTCCGATTTATCCTCCACTTCCTCGATGATTTCTTAGTGATCGGCTTTCCATCTCCTAACCCAAGCCCTGCTCTGTCTAAACTCATCACCTTGTTTCAGTCACTTGGAGTCCCTTTGTCAGCTGAGAAAACAATAGGACCTTCCATCAGTCTGGAGTTTCTTGGCATAATGCTTGACTCAGTAGAAATGAAAGCATCCCTCCCATCAGATATATTACCTTGCTTAAAATCATTGATCAGTTCCTTCACTCTCCAAGAATCAGTCTCTAAACACGAACTCCTGTCCCTCCTCGGCCATTTCAACTTCGCCATGCGTATTATACCTCAAAGCAGATCCTTCATCTCCCACCTTCTAGATCTAGCTTCCAGTGTGGATTCCCTACTCGATACTGTTATCTTGGATGAGGGTTGTTAATCAGATCTAGCATTTTGGAAACCAAGAAGTGTCAGCAAACTCCCTGCATCTGTTCACTGATGCAGCTCCCTCAAAAGGCTTTGGGGGATACTATTAGGGGGAATGGCTTGCAGGAATCTGCCCCCCTGAACTCAGTCATCTTGATCAGTCTGTGTTATTCATAGCCCCTCATGAGATCTAACCTGCCGCTGTTGCATGCCACCTTTGGAGCTACACCTGGTCGAGACAAAGACTGACTGTTTTTTGCGACAATGAAGCAACAGTTGGTATTATCAACAAAGGCCGCTCAGCCTCTCCACTCATAATGTCCCTCATGCATCGCATCACTTGGCTTGCCATCCAGAAGAACTTCATTATCAAAGATGAACATATTACTGGCCATGACAACAATATTGCTGATTGCTTATCCTGTTTTAAATTGCAGGAATTCCACCTACGATGCCCCTTTGCAAGGCCATTCCCTCGGTCTGCCCTTCTTTCTCGCAGCTGATTCTCAACTAACACCTCCACCGCACCATCTAGCTTCATCTGTTACACACTACATGAGAGCTGGACTTGCTTCATCAACCCTTAAATCCTACGACTCTGCCTGGCTGAAATATAACAGATTCTGTTCTTTCCATAAAGTCCCTGCCATTCCTGTTTTGATCTCCACTGTTGTAGGGCTGGGCAGTTAATCGATTTTAAATCGAAATTTGAATCAATTTGTTTGGAAGATGTTAAAAAATTAAAATCATGAAAATCAATTTTTCCTTTAACTAGGGTAAATACGGCGACCTATGGCTCTCTCTCAGCTCTGGTGTCTTATTTTTTTAAAAGTGAAATTTGGTGAAAGTTGGACTGGCACTTTATTCATCCCTAACTGGAGGATTCATGTTTGTTTGATCAAACCTTTATTTAAAAAAAAAGATTTAGTTTGGTTAATGCTAGGTTTGCACTTTATTCCCAATAGGAAAATTCATGGTTTTTTTTGTTTTGTTTTTTTAAAAAAAAACCAACGTATTTGAAATAATATCTTTGTCTTTTGTAGTTTAAAAAAAAAAAAAAACGATTAAAATCGAAAATTGAATATGAGTATGAAAAAATTGGGGATTTTATTTTTAGGCATTATCACCCAGCCCTACACTGTTACCTCCTTTCTTGTTTACTGTTTTGATTTCTGTCACCTGCTACCATCATCTATTCATGGTACAGTCGCAGGTGTTCAGTTTCATGCTAAGTGCTTCAACCTACTTTTCTAGCATCTTCTCTTCTCCTATGATCAGATTGCTTCTTAAAGGTTTCAAAAAATCCCGTCCTCCTATACCCGACAGTCGCCTACCTATTACTGTTGATATTCTGCACACATAAATCAGGCATCTTAGAGTGGGACTCTTTAGCCATTATATTAACACACTTCTAGAGGCTGTCCTTCTTTTAGCTTTCTACGGTTTCTTGCGCTGTGGCGAATTTGCTGTCTCCTCTCTTCCATTCCTAGCAAGTCGTGATCTCTGTGACTCAGATATTTCTTTTTCTCCCTCCACATTCACAGTTTTCCTCAAACACTCTCCAAACTGATGCCCACAGTTCAGGTCCCTTCATCTCCCTCGCACGCAATGATAGTGAGTTCTGCCCTTACTCTAGCATGCTCAGATTCCTCAATCTTCGTAGGCCATCAACCAGTAATCACCCTCTTTTCCGCTTTAGTGACTGGGAACCCATCCCTTAATATTGGTTTAACAAGCACCTAAACTTACTCCTTTCTGCCTCAGGCCTTTCACCCTCAAGATTCTCATCTCACTCTCTTCGTATTGGTGCTGCTTCCACTGCTGCTCAGAGCGGTTTTCCTCCTTAGGAAGATGGGCTTCGTCCGCTTACACTTCCTACATCCGCCCTAATCGGTCTCGTCCTTGAGGCTCAACGAACCATGTTTTTATCCTGCATTCAAGTAAGTATACGACATATACTGGTGGTTGGTGGTACGGTGACACCTAATTTAAACTAATTCTAGGTCACACGCCTCTTTTTAGTTTCTTTCTTCATAATTGTGGTGTTACTTACACTTTCACCTTTCATATGGTTGATAATCTCTCCCTGCACTAGAGGGTTTCGTTTTCTCATGGTTAGGTTTTGGGGCAGGCTCAGAAGTCCTTCTGCAGAACGCTCTGCCAGGATCTGCTCCTTCCCTGGTCACCCTTGCACAGAGATTGAGTCTGCACCAAAACTGATTCAAATAAAATGTTGCATTTCATTTTTGTGTGGTGAAGTTTCTTCTAGTTAAACAAAGATATTCTAATAACCCAGCTTGTCCAGAAAAAAATAGTTTATTAGTCTATATGATTATTTATTGCAGTTTTGAGGTTCTACATGCATTTTTACACAAAAACCTAAGAAAACAAGTGGCAAATTTTCTAAATATATGTGTAAAAATTTTGTTGTATGTGATTTTGAGTCGATTTCTTTTTTCTAACCTAAATAGAACACTTGAAAAAGCATTTTTGTTGTCAAAAATGTTTGATTTTATTATATCGTATTTTTTTGTAATAAATTCTTTTTCCATTTTTGCTTTTCGTTCTCTTGTCTTACTAGTCATATTACTATTTACACAATCAAGTGACACTCCTGCAGCCAACATATTCTGATAGCCCA
>JAPQLA010068057.1:0-10217 GCA_029822935.1 Naso vlamingii | reverse complement strand
TCTTCTTAGTACCGGAAAGACAGAATACGTGTTGGGGAGATATTATTATTTGTTTCCAGGTATTTACTCCCCTACACTAGTAAACATGATGGGACTACTGTTCAAAACCCATGAAAGTCAGCATTTACTGAAACTATTAAAATAAATGGCACTTCAAACATAATCAAACATCTCTTAAATAATCAAAGCAGGTGCTTTGAGTTCAGTATATTAGTTGTGGAAGGCAGCTGCTTCTCCAAAGCTCTTCCTTGAGCCACATTTGCTGCGGCAACACAGCCTTCAGGATCCCTGTCACCACCTGCTGCACAAAGTCACAAAAACGTCAGCCTCCACCTTTCACTGTCTTAAACAGTGAACCGATGAATAGGTTTGATGGAGGTGGCAAGCCAAGTGTCAATTTCAAGCCCTGGTTTGGAGTTGACCTTTGTGTTTTCTGATAATGAATTCTTCAAGTGAAATATCTTACCCAGTTTTGATGCAACACGTTTCTAGTCTGAGGGGTGATTTGAGAAGACACACTTACATAGAATCTGTAAGAGAAATGTGGGTCTACGTACTGTGATATTTCCACCCAGGTCCAACCTTTGCAAAGCTCTACGTTCTCTATTTTATTAAATAAAAAATATAATTTTTTTTTTTTACATTTCAAATATGTTCTTCTGTTCTTAACATCTTAAATATTTTAAATGTGTTCCATCATTGTAGCATCTTATTTGACATTCTGAACATGTTCATCTTTTTAAAGAAAAACAAAAACAAAAAAAACGAAAACAAACAAAAAAAAAACATCAGTAGACACAATCCCAATGAAGTGGGAGTAAGCAAAAGCCTGCCGACAGTCTATAGAAAGAGATTTTGTGTCTATGAGAAAAAGCTGCTGATGCAGGGATGCCATGCAGACAGGAGCAAACATAAATCATCCTGTGCCTGTAGTCTTGAGCAGTAGGCTTACTTGCTCTAACTCATGGTCAGTGCAGAAAATCTGCATTCACACAGGTCTGTGAAGGTAAAGGGGTGGAGCACTTTTACAGCCTTTTTGGAGAGGTCATTCTGTTCTTCCGTTTTCTTGCACCAGATTCTTCCTCCTCTCTCACTGTGTTTGTTATGAATCAATCCATTTCCCTTATGTAATTATGCTAGTTTAGATGTATGTTATTAACGAATTGTTGTTTTGTTTTTTTCTACTCCTCCTGCACCTCTCCTTAAGAGCTCTGGCGCCCCCCAGGGAGACCCGCCTCACACTTTGAAACCCACTGGTCTAGAGGTTTAGATATTCCTCCACCGCCAGAAAGCGGAAGTTTGATTGTTTTATTTACCCTGACCCTAACATCAGCGGACACCACTGACCACTCAGTGAGTTTCTCGTCTTTGAATACAAGCATTTACTGTGTTTTTGAAGGATTGTCCCACTGCTTATGCCAATCTGTTGTGGAAGCTAGCATGATGTCAGCAATGAGCTCGAGTTCTGAAGACTGCGCTGTTCTTCATAATGTTGCTATTGACCATTGTATATGACTGTAAATAATTTTATGATTGGGCTTAATGTGCTAAAAACTGAACTTTTCTTTTAACATTGCTAATGTCCTGTGTACAGGCCTGCCCTCACCATTATATGTAATCAAAAAAAAAGATTTTGATAGAAACCACACAAAGGACAGCTAAAAAGAAGAGAGTACAGCAGGATGTTTCTGACTACTGTTTAGGAATTGGTTATGTTGGAATATGGTTGTATCCAAAATGTGCCAAGTATACATTATTTGACATATTACATTATACAGTCTACAAATCCATCAATCCATTACACAGCAATATAAAATAGAAATGAAATGCATATAACTTTATGCAGCTTACAGCACACACATCGCTAGTGCTAAAAGTTTGAACTGTAAATTTTCTTTTACCATTTCTACATATCTCAAATTTTTAAATTGAAATCTAACATGATAAAGAGATGTAATCCTGATCTCAATCCTGTTCAACATATAGTCCATTAACATTTAATTTTATTTATCTTTTAAGAGTGGCTGATGATGAATGATAACCACATTAACATTGTAATGTTCAATGATATCAGCACTTCTTTGATATTTTTCTAGCTGAACAACAAACTATCAGTTAAAGCTCGGGAGGCTACAGGAGAAAGGGAATGTGGTGACAGCACCTGGTGCAGAGTGGCTAAACTTCAGGAGGATTAGTCAACAAAGCTGCTTTTTCAGGAGACATTTGTGTAATTTTGTCTGCCTCCTATGAGTCTGCCTTTGGACAAACATGACCAGTAAAAGCTTGTGTGACTGGCCTGTTGTCAGGAATGAAACCTTGATAGAGACAGACCCAGTCTCTTCAGTGCACAGCAGGTGTGTTCACTTACTGCACCATCAAGAATCATGCCACCAACCTGCATTTCCCATTCGTACTCTCACCTGATTGGCTGGCTAATTGATTGGCTGTCAGGGTAAATAATGGTGTTGCCGACCGTATCCAACATATCCAAGGTACAGTAACGCACTGATGCGATCCCCAAAAGCTCCCCAAGCAGCATTTCTCAGAGGACAGAGTGAACAGGAGAGTGTTGTGTTCATCCATCATTCTGATAGCAACTGGAGCAGCCTTCTGCAGTTTCACTGTGGAGCCCGATCCAACCATGTATTAGTGAAATCGTTTTCACATACAGTTAATGTGTGAGATTCTCTAACCTTTTCATGTAGCCCAGTGGAACTCCATAAAACCTGCCTGTTACATGGTTGGCTCACAATGGTTGGAAAGACATGAACTGTATTCTATCCTTACTGTCATAAACCACCTCTATTATTTTAGCAGCTATGCTTTTAGCATTATGTACTATTTTCCCCGATATCCAACTCACGCTCTCAATTTAAGGTGGACATACTAAATACTAAATTCTAAATGAAGCTTTGCGAAAGTTTAGTCAGGAAGACTCTCTTTGCACATGCCCACTAAGTCATTACGCTCCACTACTCGTCATCCTTCTCATCCAATCACAATCTGTCACCCTCTCTTTTTTTAACCAATCAGTTGCTAGCTGTCAAATTTAAAAGTGCTCTCTCTCTGCTGTCATTCAGCCCGAGAAGTTTGCTTAGCTCACCTCCACCCTTCTACCACCTCAATCAAGATACTGGCAATCTTTACTCAGACCTTTCAACCAGAAGTCTCTGCTGCATGAAGCATCACTCCTCTTCACCACCACCAGTGTCCAGGCTCTGGGGAAGTCTTCTTTACATGGGAAGCATCTAATCCATCAAGATGCTTCCTGAGATGATCTAGTTCCTGTGGGGTCTAATGCCAAAGACAACTTTTCTGTGCACAATAAATTTGATCTCATTTTGAAACCTGTCACTCTCTTTTACTCTTATTTGTCAATCCTGATTGAAAAGAAGGACTTGGCTTTCATTTGAGGTCTCAAGGTAGAAAAATGGATATCAGTGTGTGAGACTTTTATTGTCTCCTATTTTGCATGAAATAAGCCTGCTAAATGTAATTGTGCATTGGTTTCACTAACCTGTTGCAGTTCTGTGTCCAGTTTACATGTTAGCTTTATAAAAGGGTCAAGATGTCTACATCACGGTCTTGCTTTTGGTCAGCAGTGTGATTTGTACGGAAGCCAAGAGCGGCCGTGTTGCCACTGTCTTTCTCCATTCTGTTATCTCAAGATCACAAAATCTAATAATCTCATTATAACAGCTTGTAATATCTTATAGATTAATTAATTATCATGAGATAACAAAACTCGCTTTCCGGTAATAACAGACAACAACAAAGTCCAATTTCAAAAATAAAAGACTGTTTCCTCTCTCCAATAATTTTAATCAGAAATCAGGAGTGCCGCCCTGCAGCATGTAGATGTCCTAACCCTTAAAAATGTCTGTATCTCTGCCATTCTTAAATAACGTCTTTATTTGAGCAGCTGCTGGCTGATGCAGAGATGGAAGCTGGTCGACATCTTTGATTATCACAAACACATTCTGTTTTCCTGATGATCCTCACATCGTAGCTGTCCAGTGTAACTGCAGGAAACAAAACCACACATTTATACCTTTATTTACTGTTCAGCTATGAATCCTCTCTGACAGTGGCAGAGATCATGAAGGACCAAATCCGTGTGATCATGAACCACACACACTCACTTTCCATTTCTCCATAATTATGTCATCTTGAGATGAAGGCTCATGATCGTGCGATAACCAGATAAATTATCCTGTTATCACAATGAGATAATATTTTGTTATCTCAAGATGGCTTGAAAAAAGATAGCAAGCATGGCTGCTCTTGGCTTCCATATGTTTGCACATCAGAGGTGTGCCCTACGAAGGAAGTTTAACATACTCCGGTTTAACTCAGGATGATCAAGGAAAGTCAGGAATGTCTGGCAAAACTGATGTTAGATGATATTTAGATGGTGAATAAGATAAGTTGAGTTGGTGTTAACTTACTTGCAGTCTGTGCATGTTTCTATTATTGTTTTATATAGTTTGGCAAATGCGTGCTGATAATGTCAAGATATGAGGAGTATAAAGAAACATGAACGGTCAAGCATCGTGGCTTCCAACAAAGCCAAGGAGCATTCTGGGGAGTACACTACTCTGCAACTGTAAAAACAGTGAAGTGTTCTCGTCATGTGCTCAAACTCAGTACAGACTCTTCATCTACTTGTAACATGGCTGAGATGAGGTACAGTGGCACGGGCCCTTTGAGGAAAAACATTATGGAGCAAGGAAAAAACTTGGATTACCAAAATTAAAATAATTATAGTGAGAATTTTAAGAGAGTAACACTTTGAAAAGGGTGTTTTTTAAAAGCTATACTACTTATAAATCAAGGCCTATCTATTGATTGTGAAATCTGTCCATCAAGCTATATGATCATTGGTCTGCAGGTTTGCATATATTTAAATTATTTGGTAACCATGTATGGACATCAGTGCAAGTGTTTTCAATGAATGAAAAGCTGTTAAAACTGCTGTGACTGTAACCTACTCTAACGTTGTATCATGCCAAAGTGTGTGTACAATAGACCCGCCGGTGTTTGTGCTGCCTTATCGAAAAACACTGGTGTAGCACAAACCGATCTCCTATCAAATGATGCTCCCAGTCCACAATCCATTCATATCACCACTACTCACCCCACTGGCACTGTGATTAAAGGGAGCATCTTTTGATTCTCTACTAGCCAATAACATCTCTAATCAAGACACGTTACATGCCATTATCTGATTTCTACCTTTCTACATTCTGCAGCAAAGCCAATGTGTAGCCTACATGCAAATATGTACATGTTAATAAAAACACAATAAAAAAGGATTTTAAGGATATTACTCACCATTGACACAAGTCAGGCCAGACTTTTTGTGGAGGCACAAATTTATGGACATGAAAACAGAACTTCTGAAATTCCGATATTTTTTACAATTGCAGGACAGAAAACATTAAACCTTTGGATTAAACCGACATTTCTGTGGCTGGATTGTCTGTTACATGGAAAAATAATGAGGACATGAACGGTCAGTCTATCCTTCTCTTCATTCACTATTAGTAGGCTATACTATGTTTTGGGACTTGAAGGAAACGTGGGAACAGTTCACAGAAAAGCCACGAAACAAAATTCCATACGGTGTTGACTTGTTCAGGTTGAGTTGCGGTGTTGGGGAGTAACTAATTACATGAAATAGAATTTCATAATTTGATTAATTAGGCTACAAAATAAACGTAAAACTGTAATCAGTTACAGTTACTGAGAAAAAATGTGTGATTACATTACAGTTACTCGTGAAAATGATTACAAAGGGGTTTACATGTGAATTTTTTTTTGTGAAAAGCTCAGGCTGTATGTTGAATTATATTCATTTTGTTGCTCTGCATGTTTTCATGTACACAGCGTCGTCTTTTGTCATTTCCAGTCGAGGTCGTTTAGTAAAGTCTGATGCTGCTCTGATGCTTTTCATTGGTTTTTAATTTGCAGCGCCCCACGTCTGCCATTAACACTGCCTGCTTTAAACATTTAAAAAACGTTGAAAACATTTGTTAGAAATTTAGAGAAGTAATCAGAAAGTAATCAAATGTAATATGTTACATCACTTTGATAGAGTAATTGAAATTGTTACATTACTTATTACATTTAAAATAGGGTAACTAGTGATCTGTAACCTATTACATTTCCACAATAACCCTCCCAACCTTGTTGAGCAGCCTAGAATTCATGATTCGACCAGCTCTTCGGAGTATTACGGTAGGGGGCGGTCCTGTTGGCCGGCTGGGCGTGGTTTGTCTTTGTGTATGTTTTGTCCAATTGGACTCCTGTCCGCCCCGGCACCGCACGGCTGCAGTACGCACAGAGAGGGAGGGACGTCAGCACGCATCATCATCGGCACCGCTTCTCACAAAACAAACCGTTTGTGTTTCAGTACGCAACAGCCGGAAACGGCGTCGGTACGTTTGGATTTACTGTGGCGTCTGCAGCCGCTGCACGGAGGCGGTCTACAGCCGGTCCAGCCGTCGCGTCAGGGAGGTCAGGAGCGGAGGACTGAATCAGCGTCCGACCACCGGGACCCCGCCCGGCCGCAGCCTCCCAGCCGCTGGGCTCTGTGTCGGTCACCGCCGTCATTCAGGTAACATTCACAGAGGACGGAAGCTGTCTGTGCCTGAGAGCTCATGATGACCCGGTGACCGCGCATCTGCGACATTTTTCCGTCAAACTGCCCTGGAGGCGGCTGTGGTTCTCCCTCACGCGCTCTGTGATGACACTCATTAAAGTTTTGTTGCATTCTGCCGTCACTGACTGCGTCACACCCGTACCCGGTCTAATGCTTGAAATCTCTTTTAATAACCATTGTAGTGTAAATTAATGTTCACTGATTAATTTGTCCTTTGTAAGTCGATGTGTGTCACACTCTCGTGTGTTTTCTGTGTTTACCGTTAGTATTTCTAATTTGTTATTCGTCAAAAAAAATATTTGAGACAAAATAATGGTAGACTTTGAAAAATGAACGTTGATTATATCGTGCAAGCCTCTGACCTGTATCCAGTTTCAGCCCATTTTCTGATTGTATTTACATTTCTTTTGAAATCTTTAGGTCTAGTTTTTTTTTTTTTTTTTACTGTTAGTCCGTGATAAGAAAATAACTATTTGGGAAGCTGGGAAATTGTTATTTGCCATTTCTTTATTGTTGTACAGCATTTCATAGACCAAACAATTATTCAGTATTGAAAAAAATTAAATGTAGATTAAAGAATATTGACAACAATTTTAGCTGGAGCCATAAAAACAAACAAAAAACAAAACAAAAATGTCTACTGTTTTCTCACCTGTAGAGACGAGGCCTTTGTGTCATTATCTGCTGTACTTCTAACAGTGATACAGATGTAGAGGTGCTGTCAGCCTCTACAGTATCCAAAGTCAGGTATTTGTAATTTAACAACATATCTGTCAGTGTAACTCGTATCGTTCGTGACTATGACACAAGCTACCTGATGTTTCCTGAACTGTTTTCGGCTGCTGTGATGTCGTCCTGTGGGTTCTCGCCTCTGCGGGTAATTAGCTGCCCTTCATTTGTTCAATTGTCTAAACCAAAATATTTTTTGTACTTGATTTGGTTTGTCTGTAGTTCATCATAGTAAGTGTATGGCAACATTGAGGCACTTTTTAGTGCTTTCTGTTACTTTATATTTCTGAAGTCAGTTGTTGTAATGCTCGTCCCCCTGGAAAATGCCACAGAGTAATGTTTTCTTCAGGGACTGATACAAGAGCTCTTGTTTCAGTGCTGTTAATGAACCACCGCTCTCTGTTATCTCAGTGGCTATAAAGTGATGATCCAAGTAATAAGCGAGTTTAATAATGCTGAGGAGGAGAGGAGGGTCGGAGTGGGAAGTGGAGGGTATCCAAGCTAAGGGAAAAGTTTTTCCAGACAAGGTTCAGAAAAAAAAAAAGATCTTTGGAGTATTTTCCTGTGTCTGTGTCATGTGGGTTTCCAACAGACGCACTGCTGTAGAGTCTAGACGCTGGTCCTGAGTCTTTTCAATCCAGTGCGGGACATGAGTGAAAAATATTTGATCCTTTTTTTCCCAAAACAAAACATCTTCCAAACTGTTTCACTCTAAATGCATTGCGGACTTAACTTGGAAAAATGAAGCTGTCACACCTTTTTTATTTACCTGGCAACCCCCCTATTCTTTAGTCATAAACAAAGGAGAGAAATCATTTAAGAGAAGACTTAGAAAATGGATCTGCAGATTTGTTTTTCATTTGACATATAGGACTTCTGTAGAAATGAATTTACTCCAAAATTCTGATGTAGAAAATCTCGCTAACGCCTGCCAGGATGCAAGTTCCTTTTATATATCCCAATAAAGAATCGTCGGCACGTGGATCAGCCTCATAAGCGCTACCCGCCAAAGTCCCTCAGCAGTGCTAAATGAAAGCCATTTCAAAAATGTTGATGCACAGAAGGGTGAAGACAAGTTATTGATTTAACTGCTATTGTGGCTAACTTGTTCTTCATTATGCTCAGGAGTAATAATCAGAATATCAATCGACTGCGAGCTGTCACTGGCTTTTTTTCAGACTTTGCTTATTTACACAACAGGTAAAATGGGCTGTGTGAGGTAAGAAGGTATGTGGCAGCCATGGCGTTGTCTCCAGTCAGCTCTGTGCTCGGACACCACAGTCATGTTCACTGCAGCAGTTTTACTGACAAAATAAAATTCTTGGACGCTAAAATCATACTTGATGAAGTAAGCACAGTATTGGGAGATGTTATTAAAATGTAGCTAGTGATGCTTTGCATTTTTTAACACTATTTTTATGCTCTTTTATATTTCAGTAATCAATCATTGTCATTATATTATATTATATTATATTATATTATATTATAGTAAATTATATTATAATGATTTCTCTCTATACACACCAGTGTTTCCATTATCCAGTAATCCTCCTGGTAAAATATATTGAATTTCATCTTACTTAATACTCTCTAATTGTAATGTCAGGTGAAAATAATTCCCTCCTAGCACAATCTGAGTAATATTAAAATAGGTTAACATTAAACTGCCACTTACCTTTTCAGGTTTGCCAAGTTCATCACTAGGTGTTTTTTTTTGGTGATTTTTGTCATTTTTTATGACTAATTTAATGGTCATTTTGACGCATGAGTGAGAACCACTGGTCAGTGACTCACTCAGCAATGTAGAAAAAATAGAAACAGCAGACAGAGGCAAGCATCCAACGAAATCGTCGTTTCTGTGGATGTCACAAAGGAGCACAGTTGGGTTTAACGTGGGTGGTTATTTGACCACAAATTTCTTCAAACAGAAATTCTGGTTTGCACACTTGAAGCCTTTTTTGTCCAAAGCCAGGTTTATAATTGAGGCTCCCCATGAGAAGCAAAACTGGCACAACTGTGTATTATGTTAAGCAGGAGAGGAAAACCTACAATGTGAAAACAACTGAACTCGACAAAACACAAAAACAACACAACATGTACACAAAAGACAGATGAGTTAAGCAAACTGTAGTGTTTATGTTTGCATTCTGTTTTATTTAGTACACCCATACTGAACCATTCTTCTTTTGGGTACATTGCCACTGGAGACGAGTGTCTTCTTCTTAGGTGTGCATCTTATCAAATGCAATAATCCCTCCAAAAGTAAAAAGCTAAATTAGTTTTTCGTGCAAGCCGGACTAGTATCCATATGATTAACTTTAGTGTTACTCCTCGTTACCTGCACTTGTTTCAGTAAAGTGTCTCTCCAGGTGAGTGTTAGCTTCGTGCTCCAGTGAACTTAATCTCTGTTCTACAAAGCTCAATTTTTCTTTCTTACTTTTAAAGTCCGAATGTCTTCCAGAAATAAGGCAAGACAATGTGGTCCGTTAACAGTGTCGCATCAGCGTTGTCGGACCACGTTGTCTTGTTTATCCTTCCCAAGAATGGTTTCATAGCAACGGTTGCTGTGCGCTAACGTGACCAGTAAGAGTGTTGTAGAAGTAACATGAGAGCCTCGCCCTGAACTTTCACCTTAAACGAGATTTGGAGGTGCTTTGCAGCAGCAGCACAGCAGCAACAGCTGAGCTAAGTGTGCAGTGTTTTTGAGCAGCGAGGAAGAATTGATTTCTGGTTTGTAACACTAGCATGTGTAGGGGAGGAAATATTTGGAAACAAATAGCAATATCTCCCCAATACGTATTCTGTCTTTCCGGTGTCTGGATGA
>JAPQLA010067992.1:0-10219 GCA_029822935.1 Naso vlamingii | reverse complement strand
CCCTCTCTCTCCCCTGTTTCCTGTCCACTCTTCAGCTGTCCTGTAAATAAAGGCACAAAAAGCCCAAAAAAATATCTGAAAGAAAGAAATTGTGACGTATTGACATTTAGAATGGAGAGTGATGTCACATGCCCTTTCTGTGTGTTGTTATCGAGCTTCTCAGTTTCTTTATTTTGGTAGCCGGGATGGCCACGTGTTCATGTTAGTTCATGTGAAGTTCCTCCCTTTGGAACCACTGGGCCCCACCCTCTTTATAAAATGCCACAGCGAGTGCGGAGCAGTGAGATTATTTTTATTTCTAACCCAGGCCCGGCTAATGTTACAGACAGAGGAGCGAGAAGGCTAACATCACAAGCTGTTCAAAAATCACATAAATGCTCATATTGTGTTATGGTTGAGATTCTGACTCCACCATGCATCATGGAAAAAGACAATTTCGCTTTAAATAACATCATATAGTCACATTGTCACCGAGTGGCTGTGGTGGACAGCAGAGCTAACGTTACCTGCTAGCAGGGCTCTGGCCTATTGCTGCCCAAGAAGGAGGCTACAGGCCTGCCTGCAGCTAGCGCTAATGATTAGTTCGGCTAACGTCACAAACTGTTTGATAATTACATGAATGTTGTTATATTGTGTTGTGATTGAGATACCGACTCGCCATGCTTTGAAGAAAGAGAAAAATAGACATTTTTTCACCTTAAATAACAGCAAATTATCATTGAGAAGATGTGGTAGAAAGCTGTGTTAATGCTAACCACTAGCACTCCTCTCTCTTCTCATGAACAGGGAGCTGCGGAGAACAGGGGGTGGGGCAGGAGGAGTGCCAGGTGAAATGGGAGGTGTGGCTGACACGCAGATTTGTTTAGGTATAAAGCTGATACAGAATTGCAACCACAAGTGGTGAATCAATTTTGTATATAGCTCCTTTAAGTTAATCTTTGCAACAGGTTATAATCTCGGACGAGCTTCCACTAATATGTTGTAGCCACACGCAACCTTGGAAACTTGTACATAACAACAACGAGAGCTAACAACAAGAGAATTCTGCTGCCAGACTGTGTGACGCATGTCTTCCCTGGACACTTCTGACTTTTAGTTCATTTATTTAGACGATGACAAGTAACAAAATATAAACGTAAGGGTAAGAGCACCTTTCACCGTTTCCCAGCTAGTTTTCTTTTGGGAGAAAGCTAGAGAATCCACTCCCCGTGTCGCTTGGTGTTTTCCCACTGTGCCCCTGCTCCAGAGGTGTTTCAGCCATTTCTGAAGGTGTGGGGGATGAAGGTGACAGTCAGGTGTGCGCCAAATTTTTTTTTGCTTTATTTTGCCAATGTGTAAGCAAAAATCACTTTTTTCATTCATTTTTAGAAGTAGACATGCTATATAAATGAATGATTGAAATCATTGATTGAAGCTTTCTGTTTCCTTCCAAAGTAAAGACATAACGAGCACATCACTCCACCTATCTGACCACATCTTGGTCAGAAAAACAAGTCTGCTGTCTTCTGTTTTTTGTGTGTGTGCATCCTTGACCAGCTGCCATTGCAATAAAAATAACAATGAGAATACTGAACAATGTCAAACTCAGTGGATGCCAACTAATTTATCTAATTATTAATCTTATTATGTTCAGTACAGGGCTTCAGACTAACTTTTTTCATCACCGTCCCAGAACCATCCTGAAAAACAGTACATACATTAGATATAGAAAAAAGTTTTTTATTTTATTTTGGTAGGCAGGAAGCAGAAGTAGTAGACGCACTGCATTTCCGCTAGCTGTTTTTGATACAGAAAATGAATTAAATAATTACCAAAGACCTTCACTGTGGGATTTATCATACTGTATTTACATTATGAAGTCACTCAAGTTCCAGGGGATATAACTCAGCCTGTGAAAGGGATACGACGATGACCAAGGGCTCATCTGAACAGCGCAGCTGTTAGCTTTCGGCTAAAAAAAAAAAAAAAAAAAAAAAAAGGTAAGTTGCTATCTTTCTTCTATCAAAAGTTATTTAATGTTTTGTAACGATGTATTTTGGGATCGTATACGATCCACAAAAATGTCTCACTGAGAGGTTTTTTCAGGCAAAAACAAGCAGTTTAAATGGATGTGCCTTTACAGTGCGCATACGGTGGGCAGAAATTATACGCAGCCCATTTCATGGGTTCAGTTCCCCAGGACGACAGGACACCGCTAGTCTCGAGCCCTAGTTCAATAACAAATGTTAGCAACATAACGTGTTCTACAGTAATGGCGTTCGAAAAACAATGTCTGCCTGGTGTCTCAGAAATCCAGGCAAATATCTAAGCTAGATGACTGTTGACTGGTGATTGTGTCATCACACGTTTAATGCCAGGCACCTGTGATTCTGCACAAACCAAAACAACAAAAAAAAGGCTCCTACAGTAAGTACACAACTTGACAAAATATTCAACATAGATGTAGTCACTTTTATACATTTTAAATTGGAAGCGTTAATTGAGTTTAAGTCGCCTACTTTCAGCCTTAAAATTCCACCTTCTTTAATTTAAAAAATTGTGTTCTTGAAGTCTAAGGCTTTGAAATCATGCCCTACACCATATTTAAAAATCGCACAAACAAATTTTGAATAAGTTAAAGCAACCTTATATAACTATTCAACCTTAAAATAAGAGCTTCAAAATCATTTTTTGGAACTAAATTTTAATAGGCTCAATGTGGTCTGTGTCTGCATCATCCTGTGCCTTGGCTGTCTATTGCTGGCAGTCAAAAATAAATATGATAGGCCACGCAACACCCATTGTGTGGCCTCATGGTAATTTATCGTGTATTCTGAAGTAACCTAAACAGTAGCCACTAGATAGCTCAGTTAGCTATGTGGCAGGCTGACTGCTCAGAGCACCAGGGATAGTTGGTATTTACACCACTCGCAGGAGCTTTGGATCACCGAGAGGAGTAAAGGCTCATTTATACTACCTTTATGTATGAAAACAGATCATTTAAATGATACAACTATCACTGCCCTCATACTTCCACGTGTACCTCACGTTGGGATGGATGTTTTATCCCATGTTCCGATGGCCCGTTGTTCCAACGGCTCATTGTTCCGCGGGCTCACTGTTCCGCCCGCATGCTGTGAGATGCAGCATCATACAGACATCCAATTGGTCATCACCTCCTCCATTCCTTTCAAGATGAACATGAACAGAAAGAGATGGCTGCTCTTCTAGGCTGTTTGAATGGCTTCGTGACTTCCATTTATTCGTACAGACTAACCCAAACCCTTACCCTAGCCTAACCTTAACCTAACCTCAATTCATACCTTACTTCTAAACTTGGTGCTGCACCACTGTTCTGCTGGCCTGTTGGTGCATCTCACAGCATGCAGGCAGAACAGTGAGCCGGTGGAACAATGGGCCGGTGGAACAATGGGCAGGCCCTGTAGAGGGCGCCTCTTAGCGAACAAATTGGTGTGGCATGGACCTCCACTTCTCCTTTGCTTCCATCCAGGTGACATTCATTTCCCATCCGATCTCTTCCTTCCCAGCTGTTCTGTTGGAGTTGTCTGTTCCAGTGCCGAGCGAGGTAACGTCCTAAGTATGTCCGTAATTCTGTACCAACTCGCACAGTCTTTCTTCAAAAAGTTTTGCCATTTTTCTGAAATATTCTTCTTGATTGTGTTTCGCTGGTCTTGCTTGAACTGTAGACTACACTGCATGACACTGCCCCCATCATTTACAGTGGTACTGCTACGTTATATTTGTATCTGTAAGCTTCCAAGAGACCAACAGAAATATGGATGAAATGAATGCAGAGTACGGACAGAAGGCTCCATCCGTGTCCATATCAGTATCTCACCGAGAGCATAAATGAACCTTAAAGACGAGGTGAACCACCTGTTTCCAGAGCATCAACTGCCGTGTTGTGATGTATTCACTATTCAAACAAACAGCCAATGAACGGGCTGTAGGGGCGGGACATAAGTTGGAGGAATCTGATTTAAGTGTTGTTGGCAAGTGTTACTCCTTGGCAACTGTTACTAGGGCTTTGCTAAATTTTAACACAAAGCTAGCTTTAGTTTATTTAATATGTTTATGTAACAGGTAAGAGCAGCTGAATGTCCACTCAGTAGCAGACCTGGCCTTTTAGCTGAATGTTATCCGTTCCTTCCTCTGTTAACGGAGGTCCCGGGTTCGTACCCCAGTCTGGACGGGGGGTGCTGCGATAGCTTCGTTTGAATGTAACATTTCTATTGACACGTGGATTGGTGTGATGTAATTGGCTGAATTAAAAAATGACTCAACCAACAATGGCCTGAGTCAACGTTGACATCATGAAGCCCGGAGTTTTGTTTCAAATGAAAGACGGAAGTGGCAGACTTTAATTTAAAAATACGAAATAAGTCTTTTTTTCTTTTTGTCGTACATTTTTAAATTTGACTAAAAAAGGAGTCCAAAAGATTTGAAATTGCATTTTTGAGTTCAGCTCATCTTAAAGGAGACAGGAGACCCAGTGAAGAATGCTGGTGGGGAGCAGGGGAGGAATGGACTAAAGAACCAGAGCAGGGTGAGTCAAAATGTGCTATCCATTGAGACAACACAACCAGACTCAGCAGTTTCTATGGATTTTTTTGACAGAGGTGAAGAGACAAAACATTGATGGACAACACTGATGGACAAAGCTAAGAAGAGGAAAAAGAGAGTGACCAAGCAAGAAACAAGGGTAAATTTCAGCTTGACTCTCAGTCAATGTCAAGAGCTTCCAGACTGTACCTTGCAGCTGTGTCCTCTTCATAATTTTGGCAGTGAGTCACTGCTGGTCATTGGACTCTATGATCACCCCCTTATGCAAACTATCTGTAATATGGATGTTGTGATGTGAAGAGTATTTGTTCAGTGTCAGGTGAAGCTCATTTGTTTGTTTAATATTTAACTACGTGGTGCTGGTTGTCACTGATCATTGTACGTCGAGTCACAGTGATCATGAAAGCACCACTACTTTTTAGAGTCCAACATATATAGTTTACAATATTGTATAAAGTATATTGTTTAGAAAACATCAATTATTCAAGACAAAACTGACAGAAGGACTGAGAGAAGAAGCGCAATGAGAACTCAGTCAGCTATCTCAGCACCAACTATCCCAGTAACGGCACAGTTAGTGGTGTATTGCCTGATTTGGTCTGAATGGGCCTTTAGACTACTGCTATTTTAGAGCCATGGTAGATTGTTATTTGCACCAACCTTGAATGAGTCAAGCAGACTAGACAAATGTATTCAACTAAACAATCCCTCTGCCCCTACTTTAGAGTGAAGAGTGGAGTATGGCAGATTCGGCTGCATTTTGGTCATTTTGTTTGTAACGGGCACCAGGGTCTGCTTCAAGAAGGGGGCACTCTGTGATAGGGGAGGGGTTTGTTTTTTCACTCTGCTAACACTTGAGAAGTAGTGCTGACTTATTTTCGTTGACTATTTATTGTGGTACGGTCGGATATGGACCTGATGTCATTTATGCTGTTAAGAATCTGTTTATTTCTTTATTTTTACTCATCTAAAAGAGGCAGGAAAGGAGGCGTTAGACAACGTCTCTGCAGATGGGGCAATAAGCCACCGCTGCTCCGTCATCCTCAGCAACGTTAGGTTGCTGAGCTGCAAAATTGATGAGCAAACAGTGCAAACAGAAGATTTTGTCATGAGTACAGAGAGTCCAACATCATGTTGTTAACTGAAACTTGGCTCAGGCAGGACATTCCTGACTCTCTGTTGCAGTTAGACAGTTTTTCCAAAACGATCTTTCAGGGAAATCTAGAGGAGGGGGCTTAATCGTCTATGTAAGTAATAATTGGTGTAACCGATACACAATCAGACACTGTTCATGTGATCCTGACTTAGAACTTCCTGCCTCTCTATGCGTCCCTTTTATCTCCCTCGTGAGTTTGGAAATGTAATAATTTGTGCCGTATATATCCCTTCTAGTGGGAATGCAAGTAGAGCTGCTTACAAAATATCAGAATGTGTCCACTTCCAACTCCAGCGCACTCCGGGGGCCCCTGTTCTCATGCTTGGTGATATGAATCACTGCAAATTAGAGTCAGCTCTACCCGGTTTCCATCAATATGTGAAATGTGGAACCAGAAACTCCAAAGTACTTGATAAATACTTCGGTAATATTAATGGTGCCTACAAAGCATCTGTCCTCCCACCACTTCCTAATTCTGATCATTCTACTGTCCATCTCTTACCCATGTACAAATCAGCGCTTATGTCAAGTAAATCCCAGCACTAAACAGTGCTTAAGTGGACTGAGGATAGTGTAGAAACACCGAAGGGCTGTTTTCTTTGCACTGTTTGGAGTATCTTTTATGACTTGGAACTGAATGAAGCAACTGAGACTATTATGGATTACATTATGTTTTGTGTGGACAAGAAAAAAAAAATCTTACACTTTCCCAATAATAAGCCACACATTACAAGGGAGGTCAAAGCTTAAGAGGAAGCTCGCCTTTAGGGATAAAGACCGGGCAGGTGTGAACACTGCCTAAAAAGGACTCAACCACCTACTGAAGAAGGCCAGGGCAAAACACTGTAAGGCTATTAAGAAAAGTTTTAGCTCTGCGGACAATAAAAGGTTATGGGATTGTTTGCGTAGGATTACTAATACGAACGCCAACAGGACACTACTATCACTGATGATGTGGCCATAG
Source organism: Naso vlamingii (assembly GCA_029822935.1). NCBI lineage: Eukaryota > Metazoa > Chordata > Actinopteri > Acanthuriformes > Acanthuridae > Naso > Naso vlamingii. The sequence continues at coordinate 3,536 of JAPQLA010067992.1, read as the reverse complement.
CCAATGAACTAAATGACTTTTTTCTCAGATGGGAAACCCAGGACTTCTCTGAGGGTGCAGTGGTCCTTGACTCCATCTGCACGATGACAGCCTCTGTTTGGCTCAGATTTTAACCAAGGCAGGTGCAGAACATCTTCAGCAAAGTTTGCAACAAGAAATCCACAGGGCTGGATGGTGTGCCTGCCTCCCTTCTCAAATGCTGCTCCTCTGAATTGTCTGATGCATGGTGTCCAATTTTCGAGTGGTCTTTAAACTCTCATACTGTGCCAGCTCTGTGGAAAAAATCTATTATCATTCCTGTACCCAAGGTGTCTTGTCCGTCTTCCAACAATGACTTTAGGCTAGTAGCGATGACATCAGTTGTTATAAAATGTTTTGAAAGAGTCATTGTAACCTTGCCTAAGTCTGAGGTTGCTCCTCATCTTGATCCTTTTCAGTTCGCCTATAGGCACAGGCAGAGCCAGGGGTCAAAGTGAGCCGGAACGGGCCGGAACGCCGTTCCGTTAAAACATTCGGGGCCGGATCGCCGTTCCGTTAAGAGGAGGAGAAGTCAGCTGTCAAAGTCCCATATTAAATAACCTGTCACAAATGCATGTCACGTGCAAGAAGAAAACAATCTACTGAAGTCAGATTAACATACACAAGCGTACTAGTTACATTTATTAATAAAGTGCTTCTGAATTGTTCCAGTGTGTTTGTGTCAGTGTAATCCATGCTGTTTGTGTTTCGCTGTGTTTGTCTGTAGAGATGGAGCGACTCGCGCTACGCGTCCATGTCCACAATGTGAGCGTATCAAAAGTAATGGGGATCAATTTGACCAACGTAAACATGTTTCTGATTGGCTGACAGTGACAGATGGGCACGTATCAGCATCTTTAGTTCTGATTTGAATCAAATCCACGTTTATGGAAGGGAAAAAAAGAAAAAAAAACAGGAGAGGGGAAATCTAATGAACGGCAGAATTTGCTGGCACAATGCAACACAAAATAAGTGACATGTTAAACGAAAATCGGAGAGCGCTGAAGACACTGTGGCAAAAGTTAGCAGAACAACGCCTGGGGAGGAGGAGGTAGAGGGTGAGACCCTGCATGAAGAAGGGACAGGAGGACCAGCAGAAGCAAGCACAGGTAATAATAATAATAATAATGATGATAATAATAATAATAATAATAATATTAAGAAGAAGAAGAAGGAGAAGAATTAATAATAATAATTAATATTAATAAATTGAATTTTGCAGCTTTCTATGCATTTCGGAGGTTTTGGGGGGTTAGACACCCCCCATTTTTTTCGGCCGCGTGCGGCAAAGACAGTTTGGGCAAGAATTTCAAACCACTTTGACCCCTGGGCAGAGCACAGAGGATGCTATTATTAGCATGGTTCATTTGATAAGCAAGTATTTAGAGGTCCCTCAAGCTTATGCTGGAGTTTTTATTTATTGATTTTAGCTTGGCTTTTAATACCATACAACCCCATTTGCTTATTCAGAATCTAATCAGCATGCAGGTAAATCCTTTCATTATAAAATGGTTTTATTTGTTTTTAACTACTAGAACACAAGTCAGGGCAAACAGCTCTCTCTCTGTAGCAAAACACAGTAGCACAGGAGTGTCTCAGGGCTGCGTCAGCTCCCCCATTTTATTCACACTGTACACTAATGACTGTAAGAGCACGCACACTAATAATTATGTCATCAGAAAATTTGATGCTTTTTGAAGGCTGCTTCGAGCCAGCGATTGCCCCTCTGTGTACCACGGGGAGATTGCCACCTTTAACGACTGGTGTGACAGTCATTTCCTCATGCTTTATAAAAACAAAACCAAAGAAATGATCTATGACTCCAGGAAAGTAAGAGTTCATGACCCTGTGATTCTGAACAATGGTGTAATTGAACAGGTGTCCTCTTCCAAGTACCTAGGTATTATGTTGGACAACAAACTTAACTGGAGTGCCCATGTTGATTATCTTTGCTCCAGACTTGCTCAGAGACTCCACTTCCTCCAGACACTCCAATTGTTTGGTGTCCGAAGTGAGATAATGACTACTTTCTATAATGCAGTGTTGGAAAGTATCTTAAGATATGGTATTGCTGCTTGGTTCGGCTCTCTCACTGTCCAGTGCAAGTCCAGACTAACGAACATCATAAAAATGTCCATCAAAGTGATGGGAACAAACAGAAACCTGTCACTTCTGCCTATTTATGAGACCAGTGTAGTCAGACAGGCAAGAAGAATTCTAGATGACCCCTTTCATATATTATTTCCTGAATATGAGTTATTGCCATCAGGAAAACGCTTCAGAGTCAGCAGGTGTAGAAGTAACCATTCTAAATTTTCTTTCTTCCCTACTTCCATCTTGCTCTTCAACAAATGATCCCCTGTTGAAAGGAGTGGGTGGAGGCCTTACCAGTTGTACATACTCTGTTTTTATGACGGATTCTTTTTATTATTTTACCATCACTGTTTTATTCTCGTTTTTATCATGAGACTTAGCACCTTCTTACGCTCACTCAATTCTTATTTTATTGGTTTTAGGGACTTTTTAAACACTATGACGCACTTTGTTGCACTTTATGTATCCTGTTATTTATTTATTAACTTTGCTGCTGTGTTTATTTCACCTGTGTCACTGTTCCTGTTACGTTGTCATGAATGTTTACTAAGTGCACAAGACAAATTTCCCTTGTGGGACGACGTTTATCTAATCTTATTATTAGGGGAAGTAACGCGGGAAAAAGGGTGGGGCAGTGTCGGCGGTCAGCGTTTGGGAGGTCGATGGTGCTGCAGTTCCAGATACTTTTCCATCCAAAGGACTTAACTGTGGAATGTGGATTAGCATATTTCTTTGGGAACTGTATGTATGGGAGTACTATTGTAGCAATATATCTGTGTGTGCAGATTTGTGTGTGCGTAATCAGATTTGTGTGTGTGTAAAAAAATCTGTATGTCTGTATTCAGATTTGCAAGTGAAGACAAATCTGCAAATGCATGGAAAGATCTGTGAATGCGCACACAGATCTGTAAGTGTACATAGATCTGTAAATGTGTAAACAGATCTGTTAATGTGTAAACAGATCTGTAAATGTGTAAACAGATCTGTAAATGTGTCATCAGTTACAACTCAGGCAGGAGCTCTCGATTAGCTGTCTTTTTACACGTGATTGTTGCTACACTTCTGCCATGGCAGATCTGTGCAGCGATCCGCATGTGTAGAAAAGATTTGTCTGTAACCTCGCCTTTCCTTTGCCCTGAGCTCAGGCTCACAGGCTCACACTGCCTGGCTGCAGTAGCAGTACAGCCTACACACCACTAGTCGGCGCGTAGCACCCAGTGATGTTAAGCGTGTCCTTGTTGGGGTAACAGATGATCGTTGTGCCTGCAGTGACGTTGAGAGGCAGACCACAATGGACTCTCGATTGTTTGCTGTCAGTAAAAATTCATGTTTTAGCAGCAACTTAGCTGTCAGAAGTATTATTGTCTTCTTAAAATAAATGATCAGTAATGTTATCTGTGAACAAGTTACGTTTGCTCAGCTTG
>JAPQLA010067930.1:0-10220 GCA_029822935.1 Naso vlamingii | reverse complement strand
CTGAGTGGTTTGTTAATCTATATCTGCCATCCCTGAACTAACACTGGTATCAGATCTCTTAACAATAGAGTTGAATCTTTAGAAGGTCTGTATTCTTAATTATTGGTTAATTGTCAATTTCCACCAATATCTAAAAGTACAGTTATTTTTGAATGGAGTCAGATTAAATAAATATTGTACTTTACTTTAAAATCCTCATCCAGACACCGGAAAGACAGAATACGTGTTGGGGAGATATTGCTATTTGTTTCCAAATATTTCCTCCCCTACACATGGTCATTTGATTTTAGTTATTAAGTTAATTATTGATCAAATTCCAAATTGATAGTAAGTATTTTTTATGATACTGATTCAACGAAGTGGCTATCTTTTCCCTTTTTAAGGGTGGTGCTCCTGAGGCGATCTGATGTAAATTAGATCTTATTATTTAATACAATTAATGACTATCTATGATAATCATTAATTAATTCTGATAGTCAAAATATTAAGTTACATTAATGGTGCCCCCCCGCGAGGCAGTGTAATGTAAACATTAATGACACCCCCGTGAGGCAGCGTATTCCCAACAAGGTTAACCATTTGTCTGTTTCTGCAAGTAAGTCAGCACGCTTGCAAAATAGATGCTCTCTTCCAAGCGCCTGACGCACTAAGGCATTCAAAAGAAGTAGGTCCGCCATGACGCAGCTGGTTACTCTTTCCAGTAACGTTTTTGTATGCAGTCAAATTAACCTTCAGTTAATAGATTTTTATGTCGTTACGTAGTTTGAGATCTTCAGATTAATTTTGTAGTATTTTAGGCCTACAATAGCACTAATAGCCAATTTTAAATCAATGATGATATCTTTTGGCTACATGAGTAAATTTAGATTTGTATTACAATTCGAACTGCAGAGTAAAACAGAACAGCATCAACATAATTATTAGGTATAATTATATATTTGTTAAAAACACTTCAAAATAATTCAATGTACAATCATTTGGTAAAAAACTTGATTTGAAAAATAGCACACTAATTTCACGTGACTCTACGACAGGTCTGGACCACTCGTAAACTGTGTTCGTACCTGAAAGAAAATTCTAAATATGAAAACAATGGTGAATGCGGCAAGTTCTCCTAAATGCAACACTTAAGAACAAATTTGTTCATAAGAGCGGTTCTTGCATGAGGCCCAATGATCTTGTTCTCAACATAGACAAAACCAAAGAACTCATTCTGGACTTGAGGAGGAGAGCCCCCCCTTTGCAGCCTCTCACCATCAAGGGGATTGAGGTGGAGCGGACTGATGCCTTCACATCTCAGAGAGCCTTAGCTGGGCTAAAAACACTGTAACAACAGTGATAAGAGCTCAGCAGAGGCTGCATTTCATCAGGCTGCTGCAGAGGGCCTGACTTCGACATCAGCCACTCACCCAAGCCTACAAAGGACCTGTTGAAAGTATCCTCACCAGCGGTATCACAGTGTGGTATGGCAACAGCACCCTGGCTGAGAGGAAATCGCTGCAGCGGGTCATCAAAACTGCAGAGAGGGTCATCAGCTCTGACCTCCCATCCATGGACACTATATACATCCAGCGCTGCAGGAGGAAGGCACAGAGCATCCTCGGGGTCAAACACCACCCAGCTCATGCTCTGTTCAAGTGGATGGAACCTGAGACATCACAGGCCTGTGAACATCAGTACTCACAAGGCCCGCTTCTGCAACAGCTTTTTTCCAGCTACACTCAGGCTAGTGGCACAGGACAATATGGAGGGAAAGAAGTATCTTATTCCACAACCTCTTTACACTCTGGACAATTAACCACCTCACTGATCACTCCCTCCCCCCATCCCTCCATACATAATATCTGTTCTGTGACCAACCATGTACAACAGTGTAATAATTCATGTGCAATATGACTATGATCCTTTCACTTCTGTTTATGAACCAACACGCACAATATTACTTCTGTACACCACGTAATACATACTCAAGGTATTTACTATTTTTATGTTTTTATACAGTGCTTTTATTACTTTTGTGTATTTTTTTTATTATTATAATGTGTTTGTATAAAGCTTCGCTCTTTATTCACTATTATTGAAACTGCTGCTCTTACTTTTCCTCTTTACCTTTTTTCTTTTTTCTTTTTTTTTTTACAAAGCTGACTTTGAGAAACACACAAAGAAATCCAATGTACCTGTACTGTAATGTACCTGTGCAAATGGCAATAAACTCTCTTAACTCAACACATTTGTTTCTAGTGAGTATTACAGGCAACAGGACTGAGCCAAAATCAACTACTGTGGGTGCTGTGTTGTGGCATTGTGAGCAACATTGCAGAAAATGAACATTGGCCCTCATGCAGTCATGTCTCTGTCAGATTAGAATTTAGCATTCCACTTCTTCACCATGCTGGGAGGCTCCCTTCCCTAGTGTTGCCTGCTTGGTTCTTATTGGCTGAGCCCTTGAGGAGGTAGCAGATGCTGTGAGTGCTGATGTGCAATTTTAATGTACCTGAAACAGAAATACCACCAAAATTATGAGCTGAGTTGTATCTTTCATCTTCTTTTAATTTAAGCCACAACCTTATCAGTGGTCTACAATATAGTGTTTGTCAGTTAACAATTTTGGTAGGAGATGGGATGCTAATAGTGGCAAAATTTGTTAAAAGTTCCACATATTATTGACTCAACTTCTTTTCAGGAGCTCATCCATGTTCATTGTTAATTGGGAGCATGTCAGTGTGTAATATGGAACTTGGGGAGACTCAAAAAGTGTGTGTGCTGTAAACATTGAAAATTTAATATCAAGCAAATGACATTAAGTTTGTGATAAATAACCTTTAAAGAAACAAAGAAAGAAAAAAAAAAAGGAAAAAAAATGAATAAAGCAACTCTTGTATTTTTATTTTCGGTCAGAATGCAACTGTTCATATTCCCATTCTACAACACACCTGTTTGTGTTTAGTCTGTAAACTGATTCTTCCTGTTGCATTGTATTACCAATTAGTGCGAGTGTAAAAAAGAACAGCGTTGACATCCTGTTACTGATTTTAACTTTTCATGTGTGAAATTTGTAATTGCTTGTGACTACACCGTGCATTGTCAGTATGTCTGTTAACCTTCAGACCAATTAGCTTCCGGCAGATCTATCAGACTAATTCTTGGAATGGTACCATGGGTAAGCTGTAAATACTGACTCACAGGGACAGATCGGCTTCTTGTCTGTTAATCCAGATAGTTTGTTTACACAGATGATGACCCACTGTCATACTTTGTCTGCACAGTGGATGAAACTGGATTTATCTGTTCAACTGCTCTTAAAGAAAAACCTGGAAGGTTAAACATCCAAATGGTCAAATAGAGAGAAAACATGTATACCTAAGTTATACAAGTGACACCTAGGGATCATTATATTATCACAAATTCTATTTCAAATGAATAATTCTTGAGTTGGAAGCAGTCTGATTACTTTTGTGTTTATTACAACATTGCCTGGAACATGTATAAATATTAAATAATAAATGTTAGTCTGGTAGTGAATTATCCAAATGTTTTTCTAGTCTTCTGTCATTTGTTGCACCTATATTTTGTTAATAAAGACGTGACGAAAGCAAGTAAAAAGGAAACTGGAAACCATTTTAATGATTCCATAAAACAACTTATTTTTGTGATTTGATTAGGCAACATACTTTACTTTTCCAATTTAATGGTTTTCTTGAAAAGGAAAGGTAATATATTGTCCTTGGGTGGGTGATATTTAAGTACTCTGTCTATTTTATGAATCACCTCTGCCTACACAGAAAGCTTGGACAGATTTCACTTCCATTAAGCATACAACAATGTTTACCTGTAGGACTGAGACGATGACGTCAATGGGAGTTTGAAATGAAGCCAGCCAATCACAACACATATGCTTACTGAAAAAGGATTTTTAGGGCTGACCAGGATTCCCAAGTTCTGGCTGAAATGAAATTTTGATTTGGGGGAAAAATTACACCAAACAACAAAGTAGCTTCTTTCCTAAGTCATTGATCAGAGGGAACACAGATGAAATACTGCAGTGCACATGAGCACGTTGCTGGACCCAACACATCATGTCATGTAATTTACATGCATTTTTCCCTATAAGAGGATAGTTGCTGCACATTTTTGCTTTTTTCTTTTCCACAGTTTAAACCTTGGGATAAAATGTGTCTTATTTGAAAGCAGAATTACATGTTAGGTAATGAATATGAAATATTTCAAATACATAAAAGTATTGTTACAAGTTACACTTCTGTTTTTTGTTCAATAAAATACAAATTACATAATATTAAGAGCTATGTAAGGGATCGTACGTTATTTATAATGAGGGGTCACTGGAGGATTTTTGAGCGCTCTGAAATAAAAGGCTTTGACCTTCCCTCAACCAAAATGTATTTTTTCTTGACCTCCCTAAGTGATTGGGGACAAAAAGTTAACTCTCCCCAACCAAATGTTTAATAGCCAGTCCTTTTTGCTGGTGAAAGAGTGTTATAATAATATTTTTTGTTCAGTTTGATCTCTTCAATAGTTTTCGGTTTGTGTACACATTTTTATAAATGCTCAATCATTTATGATCTCAGTCATCATAAATGTGAGCCACCGCTGTGTATTTGGATGACAGATATTCATTTCATCCACTAGATGTCACCATGTTGCAATCTGTCTATCCAAATTTGGCTCACGGCAGCTTGCGTACTGGCACAGAGCTGCGGCAGGAAAGCAATGATAACCGTAATGAAGGACAAGCGAGACGTCATTTCTTGCTCCAAATTCCCACTTCCGAGGTGAATGGAACGCAGCATAGTTTGTCTTTCTCAAACGGGTTGCCATTGTAATTCCAAAACGAGGCTTGGCTGGGTGGGCGCAACAGAGATGTTTCATAGCAGCGCAACAACGCCAGAGGCATCACTTTGTCCTCATGTGAAGGATTTTAGAATTGACTGGAAAACAGCTGAACGTCCGATCCTGACAGGACGCCCTCCTCTTGTAAGAATTACATCCACGGCAATAAGATGACATCCATGCAGGTGAAGTGATGCTGCTGGTGTTGTGGCTCTGCTATAAAACTACTCCACTGCCCACACCCAACTGAGCCTCATTTTGGAATTACAACAGCGACCTGTATGAAAAGGCAAACGCCAGTAGAGAGCCACTGATTTGCTAGATACTGTGCACGCCCACTATCTAGACAGGCCAAGAGTAAAGATCAACAGACAGGGCAGCCAAAGAGAAACGACACCCCGGATCATACCAAACAGTCTGGCCAAGAAGGGAGTTGTTGAGGGAACTCACCATACTTTTATGAATTCTGGGGAGAAAACTATTCAAAATTTGATCAATTCAAATTTGTATGACCCGCCCTGGGGCCCAAATTAAAAACAGCTGTACCCTCCCTCTAACTCAAATTAAAGAAGCATGACCCTCCTCTATTTCCCTCCAGTGTACCCCTCCCATAAATATCAAAAAGTCCCTGAGTAATTTAGTAATTAAATATGTATTTTAAATACAATTAATTAAAATTAGTACATTATTTCTACATATCTTTCAGTAAAATGAGAGAGTAAAGATGAAAATGTGTGCCACCGGCCAGAAGTGTGAGAGCTGGCAGTTCTGGCTGTAAAAACAATGGGTCAATGGCAATATACTGATGACTGTCGACCACACACTGGGAGAACATATAGTAGTGAGGCGGGTAGCTCAGCTACAACATAGGTATACTGGAACAGTAGAGAGACATAAATATTCTTGTAGTGACTCTGAAAGCTCCACTATGTGCCATTTTCATGGTGGAATAATGGGGAGTCTGACACTTGCTACTCATGCTTCGCTCTGACTGCCACTCAACTCCTAAAGTGGTGTTCTGTCCCCTCAACCTCAGTGTCAGAGACTACATAACCAAAAGGCCACACCTCTTACAGGTGTTGCCCCCTAATTTCTCTTAGGCATATTTTTTTTAGATCATTTTTTATGTGTGTTGCTCAGCAAAACACCCCTAGTATTAGATTTCCTTTGTCATTTTCATGCGTAATATGAAAACGAAATTACATTTCACATACCCCAGGCAAAATAAACCATTAGTGCAATATATTTGATACACCTTTGCCTGTCAACTTCGATAGACATAGCTGGTTGTTGCATTGTGTTCGTTTCGCCTGTATAAGCAGAGGTTGCCGCAAGCATCAGTCACATCGCCATGTTCTTCTTCTATATAACAAAAATTGTTTCCAGAAGAAAAAAAACACTCGCATCAGATTACAAATAAGTTAAAGATCACACTTGATTACCAATACTTACTGCATTTTACCAGTGCTATGTAAAGAAATGCATTATTTTAACGTGCGAGCAGATTAGCTCACTAGCAGAAGTTTAAGTCCAGCTACGGCCATCATTCACATGACTTCTGCCTTGTAGGTTGTGATGTTCCCTCGAGTCTCCTAATAAATTGGAGATGTGGAAATTAAAGGGTGACTAAACCCCCAGAGCTTTGGCTGACGTGCATCCTTCTCAAAAAATGCATCAATGCAGGCAGTGCCAGAAGGCAGCACTTTACTGAGAGTAGACTAGGTGACCTGCATGGTTTGAGTATGGTGATTATGGTTAGATTTAGCTGTTAGCATGTTTTAGTTTTCATGTGTCCATAGTTCATTTAAAAAGCAGCCAGCTTCTCTCCACTGTACTCCCTCCCCTTTTCACAGCAATGCGCCACTATGGTGGCGTAGCGGTTAGCACTATTGCCTCATAGCAAGAGATGACAGTGCATCAATTCAGTGAGTTCGATTCCCGGCTGGGGCAGGACCTTTCTATGTGGAGACTGCATGTTCTCCCCGTGTCTGTGTCTTTCTCCAGGTGCTCCGGTTTCACCCACCGTCAAAACATGTACAGTATGTTTATCTCCAGTCAGGGCCCTTGACCAAGGCACTGGCTTAGAATCTGGAGTTTGTCCCTGGGCGCTGTGCTTTGGCAGCCCACTGCTCCTCAGGGATGGGTAAAATGCAGAGAACAAATTTCACTGTACATTGTGTATATGTGATCAATAAAGTAGAGTTAAACTCGACACTTAACTGTGAAAGAACGGTTCATACATGCAACCTCCTTTACTGCTGCCTCTGCCTCTGTCTTGTTCAAAAATCTGTTGAGTTTTTGTTGGGTTGCCGTTGTAGCATTAATGTGACTTGCTCCCAGTCCTCCTCACTCAGTCAAGCAGACCAGAGACTGAGCAGCGCGCGTGTGTGTGTGTGTGTGTCTACGACTGTGAGTGTGTGTTTCTTGGTGTGTGCGAGTGCGTTGTGCTGTTTCCTAGGTGATGATGGGGTGCAGGGCTTGGTTGGTGATGAAAGTGAGCACCTGACATGTCACGTTTCACCTGCATTGCAATAGCCAGGTTTCAACCAGTAAATGGTAGTCGCTACACACATTTATAACGGAATATAGAAAGTCAGTTTGCACTAAAATTTCAAGAGTTAGACCATAATCAATTGAAAACACTGCCAAATACTTCTCAGCCTTGATTTTTACTCTTTAATAGATGTAGAGCCAGGTTACTATTACTTTGTGCTCAACAGTAGTGTCATGTAAGATGAATAGCGGGAGTCAAAAATGTAAAGTAAGATCACAAAAACTAATTCACCCTAATTTATCTTTAAACTCCAGGGTAAACATGCCAGTGCAATGATAAAGAAATGTGTTCCTGGCCTTTTTTTGACAAACCTGCAGACAGGCAGAATGTGTGTGGTAGCTTTACTGAAGGCAGCAGCTAGTCACTGAGGAATGTGGAGCTGTGACTCACTACTTTACACATTTGCATGTCACTTGTTAAAGGCACTGGAGTAAGGAGGGCTGTCTCTCCTCAGCGCCTGCCCCTCCCCCCACAGACTGATTAAACTTTTTTGTTGTTGTGAATGCAGCAGGTTAGAGTTAAGCCTGACGCTGTGCTCAGGGTTTGGGGTTGCGGATGGGGGTTGGAGTGTTTGTGGGAGTGGGGGTGAGTAGGGCATTCATCTGCCAGCGGCCTCCGCCAACCAGATAGGTGCTGAATAAGCTCCCTCCACTGCTGCCCCCAGATAATAATCCTGGGCCTGAGTCTAGGGTTGGCTCAAAACAAACTTATTAATGGGTGACTATTCTCCACAAAGTTAGAAAGAAACTTCAGTTTAATAACAAAAGTTATTAGGTCTGATATTAAAAATATATTAGGTCACAGGAAAGATTTGCTGCTGTTCTTTCATTAATGTACATTGTTAGGTTATGACATTTAAAGGGATGTCTTATCCAAATAAACAAACAAACAAACAAACACAAACAAACAAAAACAGTAGCTGTGTGAAGTTTAAGAATAGACTTAGCACCTGAAAAATATTATCATAAAAATTTACAGCAACATCTCTCCTTCTGTCTCTGTCTGTCTCCATTTAAATGGAGAAACTGACCCATTTGGAGCGGTTGAACATTTTGGAGAAATTGTTTGTAAACCATTGTATCAAAGGTTAGCTGAGAAGCTGAGAGGCATGAATCTGCCTCACTACAAGGACTGAAAGCTGACTTAAACCTGAAAGGGAAAAAAACACCAACTTGTATCTTTCAATTTTAAACTGAAATAAATAAATAAATAAATTTAAAATAGATAAACCTGTCATCAAAAAGGATATTAATAAACAACCAACGTATTTCAACAAAATGTTTTTCTTAAAAAAGCAATCTCAACCTGAAATAGAAAAAAAATACAGCCAGACCCTTGTGTCTTTTCACAAAAGAAATTTAAACCTGAAATTAATAAATAAATCTAAACTCGATAAACATGATGGCCAAAGGTGTACATGTTTACTTTTAATATCATACCCACCTTCAAGTGAAGCTCGAGTCTCTTCTTGTTTTGTTTTGTTTTTTCCTCTTGCTTGCGCCGGATTCAAAATGCCTTTTCGTCGCCATCTCCTCACCTGCACTGATGTCCAGCTCTGACCAGTGGTTGGTCAGATGTTGACTGTCAATCATCAATGCAACAGGGCCTGCAGTAGATCATGGACCTCCTTTCTCTCCTCACATACTCAACTGATTTGACTTGGCATGTGCTTGCCTCAGGAGCAACAGGTTGGGGCCTCGTGAAGTGCTAATGCAGGGGACACTGCAGCATGCATAATTGGGCCGCAATTGCGCATAAAAAGAGGCCCCCAGTGCAACATGAAGCCCTTTGCACAGCGCATGTTCTGTGTTTAGGGAGGAGCAGCCCTGATTATACAAGTAAAAAGATTCCACAAATAAAAACACAATGACAAAATGTGCACACCACCTGTCTGTCAGTATCTAACTACTCAGCTTACCCCAGAAATGAGCTTGGACCTGACAATTCAAAATTTCTTGTGGATTTTGACAGTGTGATGCTAAATAAAAGGTTGTTCCACAGTATGATCCCTGTATAGAAAAAAGGTCTGCCCTGTTTATTTGTGGCACCTTGTACCATCCCTGGTGTTGCTCCCATGCTGAGGATGGAGCCCAGATAGTCTGTGGCAGCACCACTGAAAATGTATCATGTGGTTGAGTTTTAGCTATTCAGCTCTATCTATCTATCTAGAGGGAGGAATAAAGGAAAATTTGTCATTTTTGCAGTGCAAAAATGAGAAACAAATTAGCTCAAAAACAAACAACAACATAAACACTGATGAATTCTCTGGCAGGTAAAGTGGCCAACATCTCAGCATAAGAAACTTGACATCTGGTGAACCCCAACTATTGTCTTCTATTTTTTGGTGAAGTCTTTTTTTTTTTCAGTTTGTTTGTGTTTGTCTGTGTCTTGTGTTTGTGTTTGCGTCTTGTAATTCCTCATACTTCCTCATACATAGGCCTATTTGTGTGCCTGATGTACAAAGCACATAAAGAAACACACTTGTTATTCCTCATACTTATCTTTCTTAAGGCCTTTTCACACCGGGGACGTATTTTTCGTGCAAATAATTCGCGCGTCAATATTTTTTTTCCGAACCCCGGTTTTCATCACGAGTCCTTTCACACCGCCCACGACTGTGTCGCGGCGAAAATGCGACATTATTTTTTTCCGCACTGTGGTGGATTTTTCTGAGCTTTCGCCCGGCGAAAAAACGCATCAACCAATCGTGTAGCATTAAAAGGAGTAATATGTCACAACCGTCACGTCACATCACCATGACAACAATGTAAATAACGTGTCTCTCACCAAAGACGAGTGCTCTCGCCACCTTCTCACT
>JAPQLA010067869.1:0-10222 GCA_029822935.1 Naso vlamingii | reverse complement strand
GAAACAACTCCCAGTGAATCCCACAACTTTGACAAAATCACACAACAAACATCAGAAAACAGTAGGAAATTTTGTGACGGTTCTTGTGGTATAAGTTTGTAAGCAGTCAGACTTATACTTTATGATCTGTGAGCCTCAGTTCGAGGCATGCCCCACCCAAATCCTCATTAACTCCAATGTTATTTTGGGTCTGACTCTGTTGTTCAGGACTGAGTGGCATACTATTTTTAAAACTGCCGTATCTTCTTTATTTGAAGGTTTACGCACACAAACTGCATATGTATTTCTTCAGTACAACTTTGAGGTGCTCAAAATCACCTCAGTTTAGCCAAATAAGACATAGTTTTGGCAGGAGACTGCTTTGTTTAAGGGGAGCGTTTCTGTGTTTTCAGTCCTACACACAGTGCAGTCAGTGCTAATGGTGATATAGCCTACTTTCGTGCCAGGTGATCTAATTCTCCTATAGTACAGAGGACAAGCCTCCAGACTTCCAACCCAAAAGTCAAGAGTTCAAATCCCGCCTCCACAAGTTTTTCAAACTCATCAATACAAATACATGTATGACTTACTCGGCACATTTTTTAACATGATGGAGAGTAGAGGGAGATTTTAAGATTTTCTCAGTCAGTCTTTCTTCAGCACAGCCCTGTGGTGCTCAAAATCACCTCATTTTACTGAAACAAGACATCTTTTTCACAGGAGACTGCTTAGTTTATTGGTGCATTTTCAGGGCTTTCACTGTGTTTTTACATTGTGTCTCTGCTGTGCACACGCATCTAATTCTTATAAATGTCTGTCTGTCTGTCTATCCATCTGTCTGTCTTTCGTCCTGAGAAGAGGAGGGTTACCTAACTGTCTCCACCTGTCTCCTCTCTCCTCCTGTCTTGTCCTGTCTCCTGTTTCCTCCTATCTCCTCCTGTCTATTCTCTCCTCTTTTCACCTCCTCTCTCCTCCTGTCTATTCTCTCCTTCTCTCTCTCCTCCTGTCTCCTCCTCTCTCCTACAGTCTCCTCCTCTCTCCTCCTGTCTCCTCTCTCCTTCTTCTCCTCCTCTTTTCTCCTCCTGTCTTCTCCTCTCTCCCTGTCTCCTCCTCTCTCCTCTTGGCTTGAATGAAAGTAAACATTTATATTTGACAGTGTTCAGCAATTTATGCTTTTTCTGCTGTTTAACCGATTTGAACTACTACCAAATTTTAACATTACATTCATCCACCTGCTAATTTTTTACTTTCTTGCATTCAGTACTATTAAAAGTTCATGGTTTATTTCACTTAAATATAACTGTTGTTATCAAACACATCCATTTCAACTTCTTGCTTTTCTATCAAATCCTTCCTTCTTTCCGTAGATGACGGTTGTGACACTGCTTTTGCCTGTTTTGCATTATAGCTTCAAGGTTCATCAGCATTAGCTTTTTTTTTCGCCCGGAATTTATTGCATATTTCTGGATTTCTGCATTTTTTCAGTGATGCTTTGGCATTTCAGCTCTTAGCATTCACATGGTATTTTTCACAGGAAATGCAATTTTTCTAGTCTTTATTAATTTTCTTCCACCAAATTTCGGCAGGTAACTTGCGTCGCAGCTTTGAGTGCGCATACATAAAACATGTAGTAAATCAAAACGTGGAATTATCAGGAATGGTGTGCTATGACTTTTGGTAAAGATTCATAAAATGGTGTTTGCATAAATCGCGAAAAACCCAAAATAAATTTCCATAAGAATGAGTGGGAAATTGTAGAATAACTTTGCAAAAAATGATCAAACCTAACCCTCTTTGAACTTGTACTGCTTCCACATAGTTTCAGCTACGGACTTCGTTTAAACTTTAAACAAGACAGAAGACTTTGAACTATTTATCTTGTATTCATACGTTTTTGCTATCTTTTACTGTTTCTGAGATATTTTACGATTTTAGTTTTATGCCATTTTTATCCTCTTCAGATTTTAGAATGGGTTTGTATTGCGAAATCTTCAGCATGCTAGAGTGGGTGATGTCATCACTAGAGTGGAGACGCAGCGAAACGTAATTTAATAATCTCAGAAACAACTCCCAGCAAATCCCACAACTTTGGCCAAACCACACATAATAACATCAGAAAACAGCAGAAAATTTTGTGAGGGTTCTTGTAATATAGATTTGCAAGCAGTCAGACTCTTGAAATTTCTGGAGAAGAGGCAGTGGGACCATTTTCTTTCTTTTGCTCTAAGTGCCAGATTTTTATAGTTATCCACGCTGAAGATATATAACATTGTTCAGCAGGTCCTTGAGATGCTGTATATCTGGTTGTTTTGTCAGTGTGACTCACAGTTTTGCCAAAAAGCTCGCTTGTTCGAGGAGTGCGATCGGGGCAATTTCTCTGTCTCCATGAGTCAGATCCAATATTAAGGTGTCTCGTCACAGTTAAACACAACTGATGTTGATTGTCTAATTAAACACACACACCTCTAAATATCTCTGTGAGGACATTTCAAATTAATGCAAACAAAAGCACACAAACTGTGGCTTTGATCATTTCATGGGGACACTGATTAAGAACTGATGGTCTCTGTTGGGACTGGGGAATAATACTTACTGAGCAATGGCACCATTGGTTTGGCGATCCGGCATAAGGCATCAGGCACACACGAAATTTTTAAGAGAAATTTCCTAGTTATATAACTGCTGTTCTGTGTTTTGACTTGGGTACAAAAAATGTGGCCAGGAATTGTCATTGAAAGCTGCCACTTGTTGTGGTTTGTCTGTCATCATTGTGCTTCATGCTGGTGACGGCGGCAACTAGACTTAGGCCAAGTATTGTAAACCTGAGAACCGTTACATCTATCTATCTATGTCTGTCTGCCTGCCTGCCTGCCTGCCTGCCTGTCTGTCTGTCTCTCTAAATGTCTATGTCTATCTCTATCTCTCTCTTTTAAATTTGGTCCTGCTGGGTCCATGAATGGCGACTTGTGTGTTTTCTGCTTTGCTCTGGTGCTCAAATTTATTTATTTATTTGTTTTTATTTATTTTATTTTAAAATAGGCACAGTGCATATTAATGGACATGTATATGTAAATATGCCAGATTATAGCCAATGGCTAATTTCTGCCTGGAGTCTCCATGGCAGGTTGGTGGAACAAAACAAGATGTGTAATTTACAAGAATACATAAACTTTACGACAAAAGAAACAAGTAGAATTCAAGCTGCAAGCGGCATTGGTCGGGATCTCGCATGCTGGCCCATCGGGTAGGCCCGGTCATGGCTTCTGGCCCATTAAATGTTACTAAAACATCCATTTTGAGGGTTTTCAGGGCCATTTTTGAAAAATAAGGACTTTTATTTTGAAGGAATTTGGGGCTATTATTTTGAAAGTCCAGGGTAGACCCAAGTGAACTGGTCAAAGTTTGATTGACGTGTACTGTCAGGTTAGTGAGGATGACAAGTATCTGCAGATAGACACAGTCAAATGTCCATTCAATTCAAATGGCAGGTCTACATTCATTTGACCTCATGTGACCTGGTCAAAATTTGATTGACATGTGTACAGGCAGCTGTGTGGTGATAAGTCGTGTAGGCAGGCAGACAGAGAGAAATATTAATTCATTTGAATGGAGAAAGTGATCAAACCCACACCTTTTTGAACTTTCACTGCTTCCATGTAGTTTTAGCTATGGATTTAATTCAAACTTTAAATGGGTCAAAAGACTTTGATCTATCAAGTTTTAGTTTTAAAGCTTTTTTTTGTTCCTCTTCAGAATTTTATAATGGGGGTGTGCTGCGGAATGTTCTCCTAGCTGGAGTGAGTCACATGACCACTTAAGTGTAGCAGGGCTGAGTCTAAAACTCACAAGCTGGGAAAAACCACCATTTTTGTCTCTCGCTGTAGTGGCCATGTTTACGAAATTATCCCCACAAAACTTATATCACCTTATTCGGCAAGTCCTTGTGGCGCTTTACATCCAGTCATTTTGTCGATGTGACTCACGATTTAGCCACAATCGCCACTTGTTCGAGGTGCGCGAGCAGGGCATTTTCTCTGCCTCTGAGATTTTTTTCCCGTTCGTTTAGATTAGAAGAGGCAGATGACGTGATTTGGGACTCGAAATTTGACGGCTTATAAAATTCAAACCGTTTGAGTTATTACAAAGTTGTTCAGAACTTTTCATCATCAGTGTCTCCTTAGTCATCTGTTAGCATTTGAGGCCAATACGATAAACACCCTCGAAGGAGATAGCAATCGTACGAGGCCAAAATAGGGGCTGATATCTTATTTTGAAATGCAAATTGTGGACTTCCTGTTGGATTTAGGTCAGGGGTGTCAGTGGGTGATTTTTTAGGTCTTGGTGAGACGAACGATTGAGTTTTTGTTTGACCTCTCTACGACATTCCTACGGGCCGTAGTGGCCATTTTAGTGTTTCTAAGTGGTGCTAGAGAGCACATTTTGGCACTTTGGGGGTTAATTTTGACATTTTATAAAAAATTTTCACCAGATCTGATGTGCGTGCCAATTTGGGTGAGTTTTTGAGTATGTTTAGGGGATCAAATTTGGGTTCAAAGACACATAAGTATAATAATGAACAAATACAGCAATTACAATAGAGTCCTTGCCCTTCAGGCCTGTTAGTCAAGGACTCCTAGAGGAGCCGTTCAGTACCTTGACAGACACAGTTTATGGGTTAGGAGTGTCTGTTTCTGAAAGTGTCAAGAATTGTTAGACACAGCCCCCTCTAATGTCAGAAAGGTGTCGAGGGAGCTCCTCGAGGCTTTATCCAGAGAAACTGTACTGAGTGCAGGTATGTTGTGTGAAACCGGATTGTTGATGCTTGACATGAGGTTGAGTTATGTGATTTTTTTATTTTTTTCATTTTTATTTTTTTGGTCACAGAATGAGAATGGATCAGAAGAGCTGGAGCCATGGTTGCTGAAAGAGATGAATTCCTGCATTTCAGACATTTTCCTCAGTGAAGACCAGGATGCCTTTAGTCAGCTCTTCAACCTCATCCTCTATGAAAATGTTAACGGTATTACTCTTTTGACTGATCTCTTATTCATCTTTTGTAATTGTTTATTGTTTTCTTGGGAGATTATGTTATATATACACATTTTTACAAAAATTAGCATTTAAACACTATCGGCCATTTTAGTATAGATATTTTGTTCATGGTACAATGGTGAAAAGAAAACACTAAATGAAAGACTGCATGTACATGGTATACAAAAAAAAATATGATTTCTTCTGTCAATGTGACGTTTTACCTTCATTCATTAGACATTGCTGTTCTTATTAATCAAAAATTCAACCAAATTTCCTGACTCTTTACTATATTATGATATGCCTCTCCCCTAACTAATAGTAGTAAGTAACTTTGTTATGTTTTTACACTGTTGTTTTTTGTATAGACTAAACAGTGATCTTTGGAGATTGTAGTATAGTTTTGGTCCTTGGACTGAGCAAAGCTGGCAGTTTCCCTTGATTCCAGTATTTCTACTAAGCTAGGCTGATCATCTCTTGGTTCTAGCTTCATATTTACTGTACAGACATTAAAGTTGTATTAACCTTCTTGTCAAACTCTCAACAAGAAAAATCTGACTCTGCAAACAAGTTTTTTTCTGAAATGTCAAACTGCCCATTATCAGCTAAGATTAAAGTGGTTACCCTGTGCTAGGAAACCGGTGGACTGTCCATTCCAAGTAGGGAATGAGTCCTTATCCCAAGGGTAAGTATCAAGTTAAAGTAACCTGGGGTCTGATTACACTAGTGAGGGGATAACGGAGCTGGACATTGGCTGGAGAATTGGTGCAGCCAGAGCAGTTTTGTGCTTGCTTTACCATACCATTGTTAGAAAAAAAGAAAGCTGAGCCGAAAAGCCAAGCTATTGATCTGCCACTCAGTCTTTGTTCCTTCCCTAACCTTTAATCATGAAGCTTGGGTCATGACAAAAAGAATAAAATTGCGGATACAAGTGGCTGAAATGGATTTCCTGAGGAGGGTGGCTGGTGTCTACCTTAGGGATAAGGTGAGAAGTTCAGTCATCTGTGAGGGACCTGGAGTAGAGCAGCTGCTCCTTTTGTAATGATAGGAGCCAGTTGAGGTGGTTCAGGCATCCGGTAAGGATGCCTCCTGTTCGCCTCCCTAGGGAGGTGTTCTAGACATGTTCAGCTGGGAAGAGAACACGGGGCAGGCCCAGATCCAGGTGGAGAGATTGTATCTCTGCACTGGCTTGGGAATGCCTCAGGAACCCCCAGTCAGAGCTGGCTAATGTGATTAGGGAAAGGGAAGTCTGGGGCCTCCTGCATTACCTGTACCTGGACAAGCGGTAGACAGTGGATGGATGGATGCGCCCTATGCTATCCTGAACATAAAAAAAGATGATGATCATATATCAAAAATTAAAAAGCTCTAGCTGTTTTACTCAAACTTGTATTCTTTTACTTAGTTGACTACAGGCACAGTGAGACAGGGTGCACACCTCTGATGGTGACAGCGGGTCGAGGGTTCCTCCCACAAATGGAGCAGCTACTCAACTTGGGAGCTGACATTAACATGAAGGCTTCCAATGGATGGTAGGACACACATCATGTTAAGCTGATGTTAGGCTCCTATGTTAACGTAAGTTCTATTGTTTTAAAATGATTTAAGTGTTAACTGTGAGTCACTGCTATTTTTGCCAGACCTGGAGGCTGCCGCCCTACAAATGTCTGAGGGGGTTGGCTGGGTGGGTGGGTGACTTGACTCTCCTTTGGGGTGAAATACGCAAGGACATGTATCACTTTATGTTTTTTTGTTTGTTTGTTTTTTTTAATTTTAAAGATGAGAAGGTAATCATGTAGATTTGCAATATGTGATCAGTTTGTCAAAATAATGTTTAGAAATTTTTTGCTTACATTTTTGGAGATTTTTAAGCTGTCGACCCCCGACCTTGTCTGTCTGATTGGGGCCACTGGCCGGGTTTCTTTTAACTGTAGTCTACCCTAACGTGCTGGGACTGGAGTAGCTTCTGCTTTAATACAGTTTATCCATGTAACATTTGTTTGGAAATTGGCTGCAACATTTTTAGAGATGCACAGATGTCTATGCAACACCATTCCAAATTAATTATTTTCTCAGATTTAAAGACCTGCAGACACGTGGATCCACATTTCACAGCATCTTACTGTTGGCTCTTGCTTTTTAAATTATGTCGAGCCGCACCAGCTTTCAAGGTGATTTCTTTATTGTGTGTATGGTATTGATGTCTGAGTAATTTCTAACGATTTACCTTAAAGATTAGAGAGGCTCCTTCAGTAATATAAAATGTTTTAATAGTAAATAAAGGCAAGAGTTACTTTTATGCTTAGAGGCACCTTAACAATAAGGGTTTTCGGACCGCAGGAACCTTCTCAAAATTTTAGGAATGTAGTGTTAAGAACTAGTGTTTTATTTTATCTGACTGCAGGAACCGTGAACATTTATAGTTCATAAGGTGTGTACACACCAGAAGCAACAAAAATATTTGCGGCGCATGATCGTACAATTATCATCGCATGATCAAATCGCTGAAGTTGAAAATTGCTTCCCTCGTGCATCAGTTCGCAGTGATCCTGTCGTGCAGCGGGTCCATCGTGGAGACCAACGCAATTTCACATCATGTCACTGACTTTGTATGTAATTTCATCATGCCAAAAATGAAATTTACTTTTGGTGTACGTACACAGCTTTAGAACTGTGTTTTCAGGAACTTTTTTAGCTCCAACTCCAGAGTAGGTACTATCGCAGCGCACAAGAAACTTTCGTGATCTAAGTGTACATTGATTGGTCGAACTCAGGAGCCAGGACAGGCAACCACCGTTTTTAAAAACCCGACTGCTGTATTAATAAGACGACACAAAATACGAACCAGAACTCATAACAAGATTGTCGTTTTGTAGTTGGATCTTCTCTGAGATTTAATACAGCACAGCACGAGATTTTTTGGAACAATATCACCACATACAAGACAAAAATGTGGAGTAGGGATGCAGCTGGCATCCTTTGTTGTTGTTATTGTAGTTGTAAGTTGCGCAAAATTTATGTTGTAATAGCTTGTGCAGAGGGCTCCTGTTGGGTGCGCGAATGCCAACAGAAAAAAAAACCCTTAGGTGTTTAGTTCCCCAGAAACTCCCCAGTGGACAGTTATTCTCAAAAAGTTCCTGGAACTGTTAGGTCTGAGAACGCCCAATAAGACCTGTAGTAACTGCACACTTAACACTCAAGCCACCACCCTTTTCATCTTTAAAACTATGTGTGATATATTATTTTGTTTTTGTTTTTCAAATATTTGTTCAAGCCATAAGGAACATATACTGTAAATGCTTCTATTTATTAAGCAACAGTTTTAATCTAATTTCAGGACAGCCTTAGACTTCGCCAAGCACTTCCAGCAGACAGATGCTATGGATCTACTCGAATCGTCAATGTAAGTGTAATGTTAACCTCAATGCACAAATCATGACTGTGTAATGTAAAATAAAACACATATCTCTAAAACATTGTTTTAAAGTATAGAGCAGCATGTATTAATACATATATAACCCTGGTAGGATGCCAGGGGGCGTCTGTTGAGGGGACAGAGCTGTCATGGCTGTGGCCATATGCCAGTGTTTCTGTCTGTGCTCCCTGTGTTCTCCCTGTCCCCTCTGTGTGTGGCTGGGCATGTCCTCCTGTTTCCCATGCTGGTTCAACTGCACACCTGTGACTCATAACCATAATCACCACCTGTACCTAATCCTAGCCCACCCAAGGGTCGCCATAATGTTCCACTTGCTACAAAGCCTCAACGAATTACCCCTCACCTTCATCGCCACCTTCATTGCCATCTCATCCAAGCCTCTCCAGCCACACCACACCACCTGCCTTTCTCGGGCCTTCTCTTTGTTCATTTTGCCACGCCATAACCTGCTCTCACCATCAGCCTTGCCACGCCACACCATGCCACATCATGCCACGCACGCCTCCAAATGTTCACCTTTTCTCTGCTCCATCGCCTTTCTCACCTCCATTGGTGCGATCGAGTACTTAACAGGCTACAAAAGCAGGAGTGCTTCCCTAGTGTGTGAGGCCACGCTGCCAGATTAGCTAAATACCTTCTTTGTCAAACTCTGATCAGCTTCTACAGAGGAGCAAAAGAAAGCATACTGACTGGAAACATCACAGTCTAGCATGGTTCATGCACAGCCCAGGACAGGGGGGCTCTGCAGCGAGTGATTAAAATTTCCCAGACCATCATTGTGACCGAACTGCAGAGCATTAGAGACATTGGGGAAGTGAGATGTTTGTACTGAACCCAAAGGATACTAAAATACCCCTTAAACACTGTAACCTTTTTCCAGATAGTCCACCAGCAACATTTAACATCCCAGAAAACAGATCATCACCATCCCTTTGCCAAGGGACCCCACAAATTCAGCTTTCTTGAGAGCCAGGATGTATCTACTAATTTGACTGTTTTTCAGCTTTGGTTGGAACTGGTTAGAACCAGGTCTCATCCATTGCTACATAATTTATGAAAAAATCTCTATGCATCAGCCACAAAAAAAGCAGAACTGTCCCTTGTAATGTTTCATGATTTTTTTTAACAGTACCCAGTCGCTTTGGGACTGGTCAGTTGGAGTTTTAATGTGGATACCTATACAGACACATTTCTTGGGAGATACTCAGCTCTGTACCAATATATGTACATACCTTTTTGTTATTACTTCATCTGTCAAGACCAATGTTAATGCTTGAAATGTTGAGTAAAGAGTTGCATCGTTCTCTTAGGTCTACCCTAAATTTGGAATTGCTGGTTATCCTTTTTCTATCATGCACTTTGATGGTTATATTGAAATAGTTGTTCCATTAGCTGCTGTCCACAAGCTGGACTGGGGCGAGAACACTCTGGCCGTATATAAAAAGCGCCTTCATTTCCTGAGAAGGCTCAGGTCTTTTGATGTATGGGGTCCCATGCTGAATGCTTTCTACCATTCAGTAGTGGAGAGCGCTCTTTTCTTTGCAGTTGCATGCTGGGGCAGCGGCATGAAGGCTGCAGATGAAAATAAAATCAACAAGCTGCTGAAGAAGGCCGGGTCTGTCCTCGGGACCAACTTAGATTCAGTGGGCCCTAGTTTCGTGGCGCGGCGCAAGGTGGCGCAGGGTGGCGCAGGCTGGCACAGCCGGCGCAGTGCAAGTTTCGAGCGGCGCAGCCCGGCGCGCGGTCAGTTTGGCAGTTTGGTAGACCGCGCTGCGC
>JAPQLA010067762.1:0-10228 GCA_029822935.1 Naso vlamingii | reverse complement strand
ACACACACACACACACACACACACACACACACACAGTGAGTTATTTGCAGGATGCAGCATTGACTCAAACTGAGGAAGATGTGAAGTCCTTTATGAGTGTTCACTTCACGGGCTCAAAGATTTTCTGTGTGAACTCGTCTCCTACAGATGGACTAATTGTCTCAGTGCCACAATGGTCGAGGTTGAACTGGTTATCTTTCTGCCATGTTTCTGATTTCTTTCTCACACTTTTTCCTAAAAATCAAGCTTTCGGTCTTCCAAAAATCTGCTTGTTTTAGAGGTTGACTGAACTTATAGAAAACCTGGTGACATGTCGTCATGATGTGTGTTGTTGTGTCAAGCAGTGGTCTGACTGCATTCACACTTCCTGTACATGTGAATTTTGTGGGTAATATTATTGTCTATTAAAAATGAATAATGTAGCAAATCCAGGGTGAGCCACAGTTAAAGCAGCTACCTTCAAGTTGTTGTAGTTGAAGTCGCTCTCTGGTGTCTGGCCTGCGATCTTGTATCCATGATGTGCCTCAATAACTCAGTCAAAGAAGTTTTTTAAGAAAAAAAAAGAGAAAGAAAGTGTAACAAACTTATAAAGTACATAAAAAGTATAACAGACACAGCAAACTTAAAAAAAGGAAACAGAAAACAAATCCCACACAAAATAACTGATAAATAAATAAATATGGAGAGTATATATTCCTTTAAGGCTCATTATACAGAACTTACAGCACACTAGAGGTTGGGCAGAAGCATTCCAATTATCATTAGGTATACAGTTTATATCTGAGGCAAATACTAGCAGTTTTTAATGCTTTTTGTTTATGGAATCTCTAACAGTGTTTCTAGGCATCTGAAAGTCACTATAAAACACAAAGAAAGATGGTTGTGGGTTGGAAAACTTGCATTTATGTAAATAGAACTTGGCAAGAAACATAAGTAAATTACTTCAATAAGTTTGATCCTTCAGGTTGTTAACATGACTAAAAAATCCAAATGACACATCACTGTAAAACAAAATACAGTTTGGGAGCAGGGTGTCCTTAATAAACTTAAAAAGGTCTTTCCAAAACGTTTGAGTATGTCGACAGTGCCAGAACAGAGGAGGTGAAGTTTCTACCTGATCTGAACAAAAAGGTTAATTGGTGTCTATATCCTGTTTAAATTCAATGAGAAAATGTTAGACTGGACAACTCGTGAAGAAGTTTGAAGAAGACCTCTCTGACCTTGTTAGCGATGACGTGTCTATGGGGTAATGACCAAATTTGTGACCACTGGCGGACTCAGAGGGGGGGTTGGGGGCAATTGCCCTCCTCTGGTTCTCTATAACGTTAGAAAAAAATGCTCTCAAAGTGACTTTTGGATGCCCCTATGGTAGATATAACACGATGAAGCTCCTTCTAGGGTGTCCTTCCAGCAGACAAAACGTTGTAAAGTGCCTTCTTGGGTGCCCTTCCAGTGTACAAAATGCAGTAAAGTGCGCAACGACTTTTCGCGTACTGGTGCCCCATGGCATTCAACAAGTGCCCTTTTTACTTTTTTCACCTCTGCTCCTCAAACATCATGAATCCGTCACTGCTTGCGACCAGGGCATACCCTTCTCAAAACAAACCAAATACCCCATGTTATAAGGCTTAGCAGCAACCTTATTTTGAAACAGAGAGTGGCCAAGTCTGTTACTATTTAAAGGAGATGGAGAGAAGCAGATTTTTCTCCCTGGAATGTCAACGAGACGACAGCCTGACAAAGAAAAACCTTACAAAGGGTCAGGACACTGTAAGGGATGGAGCCCATAACCTGGATAAACAACTTCACTGTGATAAAAAAAAAATTACAATGGGCAGTGAACTCATCATGGGCCATGAGATGACCTGCTGGAGTGATCAGGTAACCAAGCTAGGAATACTTATCTTAAATCTTATTGATTTATAGTTATAAATCCAGCAGGAAATTCCTACTTCCAAATTGTTCGAAGACAAATTTGGGGATGAAGTTCCACAAAGATGAAAAATTTTCCAAAAATTGCTTTAACCATTTGATTTTAAAAACGTTGTTCATGCAGGAAAAGTCCTAAAAATCTAGACCACCCTTTTCACATGACTTTACGATGACAGACTTTCTAAAGCGCATTTGATTTTTCCACAGAAAATCATCTATTGAGATGACATCACTGCTTTTTAATGCAAAAAATTCACATTTGTTGAGGTTAAGATGGAGACCTGACGCTTTTTGATCATTTTAATAGCAAGTTTTACCTGCAGAGCATTTTTGAGGAATAAAGCTGTGTCATCCGAAGGCTGACTTAATAATATTTTCCTTCCAGCTCTAGATATATCCTCTAAATGACTAGATTTAATATGGTGAAAGCATTTGAGCAAAAATCAGAAAGAGGTACCCTGAGGGAGGACAACCTAGCTGTATGCCTTCTTCGAGACAAAATCTGGGAGTAGTTAGTACCATCGCTCAGTTTCACTGAGCTGCTTCTGTTGACATACAGGTTTTCACTGCATTGCGGGGATGCTCACCAAAACAAAATTTCTTAAGACAACAACCAAAAAGGATGCTCAGCAGTATCAAAGGCTTTGTAAAAGTTGAGAAAAAATATAAAGCCGTCCTCGAAGATCAGATCAGAATAATCAATGCGGGTAAATCAACTCAGAGTTTAGGTTTAGAATCAGATTTTGTAAAACCTCCTTTTTGAAACGGGACCCAGGACAGTTTTCTTAGCTGACGTTTGGATAAACAGTCTCAGTCTTGCTAGTTTACCTTTTTGTCTGATGTAATGTGTGGAGAATAGATGAGTGAAAGGCTGCTAATCTTGAAAATTTGGATTGTTTTCAGTTAGATTTGATGGGTGTGATCAGTGCTCAGGTTTGAAGCTAAAAGGAACAGATTCAGACTCTTCAGGTAAACTTCACCAAACTGTGTTTGTTTACAATAATTTATCATTTTCTTGTTGTTACAAAGATGAGAAATGCTCCGACTCGTCCCTGACATTTTGTGTATTTTACTGATTTGATGCTGATAGAGAGAGAGAGGAGGGACAAAGAGAAGAGGTACTTCATCTTTCCATGAGAGAACAAACAAATGAAATCTTTTATTAAATAAAATGCTTTGTCATTTATTTTTTTCCTCCATCTTTTCACCAGTGTCTCTTAATTTAGACTGATTTTTTTCTGAATCTACATGAGGGTTATATATATTTTCTTTTCATCATAATTCACTTTTTTATTGTTGTTATTTGTGCAGGGTTGTGTCTAGAGCTGTTCCAAATACCCTTTTTTGGGCTCTTAAGTTTCACCGATAATCACCAGTGAATATTCAGAGCTTTGATCTTTAAGGTCTATCTATCAATCAAACCATCCAAATCGACAAAAATCAACAAACAAAATAGAAAATGAACAGTGCTGGCTGATGTTGATACAGTGTAAGTAAATGTGTAAGAAACCCTTTTCTTATGCACTTTCTGTGACACAGTAAGAGTTATTTTGCAGTTTGACTTAAAAAAATCTTCAACAAAAACAAACAAACAAATAAAAAAACAAACAAACAAAAAAAATCCAAATCTCAAAATTAAAATCAAATTCCTACCCAATGATATTAGAATATTTGGGGCTAGTCCTATGCTGTGTTGTAAACTGCACTATATAGTGTGATTGCCATTTTTTTGTAGTGTTGGAATTCTTAGTGGATAATTTCATTCACTATATAGTACACTATAAAATATCCACAATGCTCTGCAAATTTAAGTGTACATACAATGTATCCTACATTTTACCAGCGTACAGTATACCACAATGCAAAGCGGTTGTGTATTTCCGAAGGAGAAGAAAAGGTGGCCAGAGAGCCACTGGGGTTTGCTGATGTTATAGTTAGCATGTTCGCTAATAGAAGTTGGTCGGCGTACCAAGACGTAATAAACCCCTGAAGCAAGTTTACTTTCGCCTGCGTCTGTGCTGAGATGCAAAAGCTTCATCCAAAGTTGCAAAACATTCAGAGAAATTATATTGTAAAGGCTTTAGCCACCAATAGCTAAATTAGCCGTTAGCTCGTGATTTTGTGAACTATTTCTGTTATTGTGGGTTATGACAGTTTGAGATCACGACCAATCAGGACACCATAGCTGACAAAACAAACATCCTCATCCTTGGAATTTCACTGGTTTATTTGGGATTTAATATTGAAAAAACTACCATGCAACATCAACACAACCCCCACACATTTCAGTTCTGTACTTCTGTGTGCTTGGTTTGTTTACATGATGCTAGGAAAACCCACTTGCGTGGCACAAATATCCTGCTTATATACTGATACATTGATGTTTGGAAAATTTCTATGTAATGTTTGAAATTTGTCCAATCATTCCCTATGTAGTTCACTATATAATACACACCATATAGGGAATAGTGAGTGAGTGAGTGAATGAGTGAACAATTTCAAACACAGCTCTAGTTGTGTCTAACTGTACACTAAACTGTGTTGTTACAGTTAAAATGATAGAATGTGAAATTATACAAATGCAGCGTGAAGATGTTGATTACTTTAGCCCTTGCGCCTCTTTGGAATACGACGCCGTCGATAAAGTCCTCCACCTCCGGCAAGTTTTGGTGGTTCTTTTGACATCTGCACATCTGAATCCACTTCAAGACATTTCTTCTCCTTTTTTTATTGAAGGGATAATACATTACAAATTATTTTATCCATTTTTTCCCCCTCCATCATTACGAATTACCATAAAAACAAACAAAACAAACAAAGAAATCCTCCTCACCCATCCTCGGCAAACACACACTGGCAGCTTAAGTCATCACAATACAGCATCCTATAAAAATTTATACATATTCTCTCAGCTATACCTCAGTGGCCTACACAAGTCTTAACACATCAGATGTGAACATTTCTGCCTGCTCACATCTTCTCCAGCTGCTCCATCTAAGCTGTCATCAGGTGATGTTTGTGGACGGTTCTCTGAGGGTGTGTCCAATGAAACTCCAGGTTCTCCTTTGAATTTTTTGTCTCTGTCTCCATCAGGCAGCTGTTGATGAATGTTTGCAGCCTGAGTGTTTTACTGTTCTCAACGTCTCAGACAGCTTCAGTGCCTCAGAGCTGCGGGTTTAGCTCCAGATTTTCTGAGCCTGTTTCACACCACATGAGCCTTAATGATCCTACTTTTTGTCGGCATCTGTCCCTCCTGTGGTGCTAAACATGGCTTAGTATGTGAATGCTGCTATTTATCTTTGCTGACTGCTATAATTCCTCCTGTGACACTCACAGGTTGAGGCTTCTGTTTAAAGCTGAGGTAGGCAGTTTGTTTTTGGTGCCACTGTGCTAAAATCTAGGGCTGTTTCAAATAACTTTTTTGGGGCTTCGAAGCTCTGATGACAATTGATCGATCATAATCGAATATTCGTTGCAACCAGGGAGCAAAGCTCAAAAAGTGTTAACCTTAATGTCAGTCTGCTTGAATGTGTACTCACATTACTAAGCCCATGTGAGCCTCACTCACTCACTGTTGGTTGCTCTCTGTCAATCATTCTCATTGCATGGGCTTTCCAGATGTAAAATAAAGTTGTCATGATAATCCACTATTTTTACAATGTCCACTTCCAGCTCGTCCATCAGTATCTCGTCTTCAATTTCCTTTAGCAATATCAACTTTGGGAGATTTTTTTTTCCTTAGCTGCTTACATAGACAGCAGCACTATTAAGTGGCCACAACTCAAAGTGTCCTGGCATTGTTCCTTTTCAACTGCCCGCAGCAACTTTGTATGATACTGGTATAACTCTAATGTTACGGTATGTCTTTGTTTCAGTCTTTGTAAACATTCCGTCATTTTATCAGGTGTGCGGGGTGGTAAACTAGCTACAGCTATCAGCTGATAATAATCTTCTGTCCCAGGTTTCAGCACCAAAAAAATGTGGGGACTGTAACTAACACAAAATATATCCAGAGCTTCATGGTTCATTACTTAACTGTTTACTGAACAACGGTATGAACAAATACATGGCAACAAGACTTTTACCAGAAACTTTTTTCTTCTTCTCAATCACAACTCACCTTTTGTCAACTATAACATGTGACTTTGCCTTACCACCACCTTGTGGTTTGAGTTAATCGTCGCATATCTTTTTCAACTGAGAACTAAAAAAGATTCAATCCAATATTAATTTTGCTGTCGATTGCCGAGGCAACAGTTGAAGCTTCGAAGCATTTGGGTCAGCCCTACTTAAATCACCTTTCAAATAGCCTTTTAGCATATTGTATTCAGGTGGTCTGAAAGAAAACTAGACTTCTGCTCCTCTCCTCAGCTCTGTATTTACACTGTGATGAGACTTTCTGAAAATTCTGTGTCATTTTAGAGTTTTTGTTCCTATTGGCTCATTGACAAAGGCAGATGTGCATTTATATCCCCTCAGTTGGTTGAAGCCTGACACAATGGCGACAACTAAGGAGAAAAAGTTGCTAATTTCAGCTTTAGCAACAAATGCAAACAAGGCAAAGCATCCTAAAAAATGGAAGAGCGACATAAGCACAAAAGGGGCAAGGGTGGAGCAGAGACGGGCAAATTTCCCCTTCTCTCTCTCTCCAGATTTCCTGTCCAAACCTTTAGCTGTTATGTCAATAAAGGCAGAAAGAAGCCCCCCAAAAATACCTAAAAAAGGGAGCAACAGAGTTCTTACCATAGGAGTCTCATGCTACAGCTAGCTTGATTTCCAGACGTTGCCGACTCCAGCTTGAGCGGATAATGAAAGAAAATACTGTAAAAACAGGTAAACCTAAACATGCTCTTCGGAATCTGTTCTTTTTCCAAAACATTTGCTTCTATGAATCCAGTTAAGACTGGACATGAAGAGTTTCCTTTCTAATGTTTTTTAATGAAGGTGACAGTGTACTGTATTAAGTTAATCTGAGGATTGTAATCTATGTTCAGATGCAGTAGAGGGACAAAGACAAAGGAAGGATTTTATGTATGTATGAACTAAAAAGGCTGGAAGTTTATCTGACTGTCCCTCTGATTGGATCAACACAGGAGGCTGAAGGCGTTTTTACTTAAAGCAATATTTCACCATAAAACTACTTTTTGTTTATCAGTTACTTACCTTTACTATCAGTTACTTACTACCCACTTACTTACTGTCTTGAAGAATAGATTTTTTTTACTTTCAGCGTTCCTTCACTGTAAATAGATTTTTTCAAAAAATGCAAGCCATTTACTTCACCTGCTTTTGCTGGCAGTCTATGGACATAGTTCAAAACATCAGCCTCTGCTGCTCTGTGAGCATGGGCCCATGTTAAAGGACTAGTTGACCTGTGGTGCCCTAATAACCCCTCTTTGAAAGATTTCTCATCTTTTTCTGCAAGACAACAGAGCTGTTCTAGGACAGATTATCTAACTGCCTCCCCCAATCTGTTTGATAATATTAATGTTATTGTTGCCCATAGCACTCTCTAATAATAAAGGTATCTGTCTCACTACTTCTTTTAAAAAAAATTTCTTCACATGCACTACTTTGGTGCTTTATTACTACATTGCTGAAAAATGAAGATTTCTGTAGATATTTTAAGAAAAAACTTATAGAATTTTCACATTTTAATGTGGACTCTGTTGAAGATCCCTGAATATTGTGGGACACAGTGAAGGGCTTTATTCAGAGTTTTACTATACTATTTGCATCTACTTTACATAAAAAATGCCTTTCCAAATTGGAAAATTTAGAAAATTTATATGCTATCCTGGGTGCTGCACTTTGGACTAACAACACTGAACAACTGAAACTGAAGGTAGTTAAAAAGGAAATTAATTCTACACTGAGACAGCACTCCGAATATTTGATACACAGGACGAGATGACATTATTATTTTCATGGCTCTAGGCACTGTTATTTACCAGCTATGAAAATCTGTGCCAGTTAACAATTTGCTGATTTTCCATCTATCAGAACTGTCAAGGGGAGATAATTAGTGACCCCCAAAAAAGAAAATCACAATAAATTTAGATCTTTTTATTCTGATTTGTGTAGGTCACTCGTGATAAAACCAAATCTAAGGCATTTTTCATTGGAGTGGACTTAGGGACCATATGTTACTTATAAGGAGAGGTCACTGGAGGATTTTTGAATGCTCTGAAATAAAAGGCTGTGACCCTACCTAAACCAAAATATACTTTTTCTTGACCCTCCCTGAGTGACTGGGGAAAAAAAGGTTGACCCTCCCCAACCAATTGTCTAATAGCTAGTACTTTTCGCTGGTCAAACAGTGTTATGATAATATTTTTTGTTCAATTTGATCTTTTTTATTTATTAGTTGTGGTTTGTGTACATATTTTTATAATCGTAATATTCAGCAGCTATGCAAATAATGTCAGTAAAATGTAACTGTCCTGTATTACTGCCTTCATATCTCATTCATCCATATCACTCATAACTGTGACCCACCGCTGTGTGTTTGGATGACAGATACTCACTTCATTCACAAGATGTTGCCATGTCTCCACCTTTCTATCCAAGTTTGGCTCAGGGCAGCTTGCGTACTAACACAGAGCTGCTGGGCAAGTGATGTTTCATGGCAGTGCTAACAACACCAGAGGCATCAATTCATCCATTCGCGATGGCTTTTAGAATCGACTGGAAAACAGTGGAATGTCCAACCCTGACAGGACGCCCTCCTCTTGTAAGAATTACACCCACTGACACAGCAGTACGATGACATTCATGCAGGTGAAGAGATGCTTTTGGCGTTGTGGCTCTGCTATGAAACATCTCTGCTGCGCATGCCCAACCGAGCCTCATTTTGGATTTACAAAGGTAACCCGTGTGAAAAAAGCAAATACCAGTAGAGAGCCACTGATTCACTCACACACCCGCTATCCGGATAGGCCAAGCACAGATTTCGACAGACAGGGCGGCCAAAGAGAAACGACACTCCGGATCATACCAAACAGTCTGGGCAAGGGGGAGCTGTTGAAGGAACTCACTATACTTTTATGAATTCCTAGTAGGAAATTATTAAAAATTTGATTGATTCAAATTCATATGACGCTCCCCGGGATCCAAATTAAAGCAGTGTGCCCTTCTAAAAACGTCCATCCAAAACTCTCAACAGCTTCCTGTGGTATAATTCAAGTCTTCTCTGTTGTGTCGTAGGCTCAATACTTCCAAAACAGGGAGGCGGGATTCATCATTTAGGCTCGAGAACTTCTAATGCACTCGCTTTGCTAGGCACACGACAGGGAGCCTTGTACCAAATGTGTTGGATTTAGTAGCTTTTTAGCCGAAATCAAATTGTTTTGGAAGTTGATCCCACAACACGATAAAGAAAAATTGGATTATACCACACAAAGCTGTTAAGAGTTTTGGATGGATGTTTTTAGATGGACTTGATGTTTTGAAACTGTGTCCCCAAAGTTTCCCAGCAAAAGCACTGAAGTGAGTGAATTGCATTTTTGGAAAAATTCCATTTACAGTGGAGGAATGTTGGAGGGAAAATAAAATATCTTTAATTCAGGACATCTCAGGGTGAGTGATTGATACACAAATCATAGTTTCGCACAGTCCCGTGACCAGCAGGGGGCCCCCAAGAGTGTCTGATTTTTTAATCTTTTTTAAAAAATGATATAGTAATTGTATTATGTTAATGATATGCTATCATGCAAAAGACCCACGCCACATACGGTGTGCCACTCTGTACTGTATCACTGTACTGAATATTAAAGTGAAATTCAACACCAGATCACTCTTGTAATTGAATTTGCTACCATTTAAGAATGAAAACCATGGAAGTGCAAAAACATGCCAGACTTACATTGGTGTGATGTAAGCAACACAGTTACAACTGTGCAGAATTATGGGAAGCTGCTGACTTTGCCAACTGGTAAATGAGTGTCTGTGTGGTATACTGTGTATACCATGTGGGTGCCCCCATTTCCGATTTTTCTTAGGGCACCATAAAGGCTAGGGCCGGGCCCTGCTTACAAAGTTAATTTTCACACAGAATAACAACAATAATTTTATCCTCCATCACTTACATTGAAAGAATATTAAGAAGGAATCTCTTAATATCCAGAAAAAATAAAAAAACCCCAATATCTTTACAGAACTTAATTTAAAAGACTTATATGTATTTTAATCTATAAATGATGAAAAAAAGACAAATTCACAACACAACTGTGTTATCCCAATTACAAAAACTGTGGACTCATGTTTGTACATTCAGATTTTTGGTTTAAATCGATCC
>JAPQLA010067711.1:0-10229 GCA_029822935.1 Naso vlamingii | reverse complement strand
ATATATATATATATATATATATATATATATATAGAGAGAGAGAGAGAGAGAGAGAGAGAGAGAGAGAGAGAGAGAAAGAGAGGCGGCTGGTTTGTAATATGCCACTAGACCTGTCAATTAAACAAGGGATGATGTAGCACATAAGAGTGAAATTTTACCTGCTGATTTAAAGAGAGAAAAAAACATGAAAACCTGGATTTATTAAAAACGCAGTTAAAAAAATTAAGAATTAAGTGTCTAGCATGTGGGAGGGTCCTCCAGAAGAGTTGTCTGGTTGTGTTCTTTGGGTTCTGTAAAAGCAGAAAACTAGTAAATTAAAGATCCACACAGATGAAGCTCTGCTGTATCACAGGAGCACTGAATGAGCATGGCCACAAGAATACCAAAAGTTCATTTTGAATGTCCATAATGCACTGGGATGGGCAGACTTCAAGTGATCTATGCTACACTGCACTGGAGGGTTCACCAAAATAGAGCCCTTAATCTCAAAGTGAGTGTCTTACATTTATCTTACTTGCTACTTGAGCTTTAAAACCTGCTGCTAGCCTCCAAGTGAGCACTGTTATGATTCTCTCAACCTCAGAAACTAAAGCTGCTTGGGAGCTGATTTTGAAGGCAATAGGATTAGATGCTGTGATGCACAAATAGTCTCCTACAGCCCAGTCAAATCCTACTTTACCACAGAACTCTCTGACATGAGGAGCTTACTGCTGCACAAGTCTCTGCTGTATATCCTACATGGTCTCTGTTATATGCCTTACTTGGTATTGACAGTTTTTCCTCTTCTGTTTGCCTACTCTTGTTAATTCAGCTTGTTGTGTTTTCTTTACTAGGATGTAAAGGCATAAAAATGTTACAATAATTTTTTAAAATGCACCTTATGTAATTTCTGGCGCTAGGGTAGCCTGGCTCCCCCCACCTTCTGCTCAGCTCAGTTTTTGCTGAGAATCAGTCTAGTAGTTAGGATGGTCGTTAGATTTGCAGAGATACATTTTTTACCGGACTAATCAGCGACTAGTGGAAGTGGTTAAGTTCTATGTAGAAGCAAAACGGTTGGTCACAGTAGTTAAATTATGGCGGAGGCCTAAGGCTTTGGTTTACCAGGCTACCAAAAACCCCTTGTTATTGAAAACTGCGGAATATTAAAATACAAGGAATGTTCTGACCAGACGGATAGCAACCTTGAAGACACGAAATGTACTGCTTGTTTGTGATTACTAAATGTAGGGAAGAACAAACGCATTTGGCATGAGTCTTTCTACCGATCTGTCTAATGTGGACATAAGACTCACGCAGCCTCTGGTACAACACAACACATTGAAAAAAACTGTAAAAAAGCACTAAAACTGATTAAAATAGCCAATATCACAATACTGTAACAATGTCTATGTTATTATTTTATGACTTTTGGAAAACTAACACCCCTGTTAAAATGCTCGGTTTTTAAGATGTAAAAAAATCAGACCGAGATAAATCACTTCAGAATTTTTTTCACCCTTTGTCTGACCTTTTATCTGTGCAATTCAATTGAAAACAAACTTAAATCTTTAAGGAAGGGGCTCACAATAACATGGTTGCATAAATATGCACACCCGTAGCACCTTTTGATTTTATGACAGCATTCAGTCTTTTGGTGTAGGAGTGTATCAGCGTGGCACATCTTGCCTTGGAAATCTTTGCCCACTCTTCCTTGCAAAAGTAATCCAAATCTGCCAGATTATGAGGGCATCTCTTGTGCACAGCCCTCCTCAGGTCACCCCACAGATTTTCAATTTGATTCATGTCTGGGCTCTGGCTGAGCCATTCCGAAACTTTCATCTTCTTCCGCTGAAGCCAGTCTTTTGTTGATTTAGAGCAGGGGTATTCAACTAAAATTTAAAGAGGTCCAATTAGAGAAAATTTCTTGAAGCAAAGGTCCGGAAGATCATAATGTCTAACTCTTTAGTGTGATATATATTTAAGTAACCTAGTGGTTGTATCAACATCTGCATGTAATCAATACCTGACTGTCAAATCAAATGAATTCAGTGCAATTCAAAAACTTTTTGACTATATTTATTAATTTATGTAACATAGAACTGAACATATATGTATGACTGCTGATATGTATAATGTTCTCTCATTTACTAAATAAAAGTAGGGCTGCTTTTCAAAATAAGAGAAAATAAATAAAATGTGAAAATTGTGCATGTTCAAATAAAGTGCTTAACTTCAGAAAAATAAAATAAAGAGAGGAAAAGCTTGAATTTCCCCTTTTCTGTTTCACATCTTGACTCAACAGTCTCAGTCAATTTTACAGATAATAAATCTCAACATATCTTAACAGTTGAACAGTTTTAGAGGCTCAAATCCTTCCCCTCTTATATTCAACTCCCCCACTTTTTTGCTCAGTGAGAATTGAGCTCTAGCTTGTCCTGCCAGGATTTTAAACCTGGGCTTGAATGGAGTAAGGGCCATTCTCATACACATGTGGAGGTGCTCATTGGTGAGCCTGGAACGATATTAAGTTTTGATTATGTTCATGGTGGAGAAAGCTGCCTCACAGTTGTGTGTGGAGCCAAACATGGTCAAGATGTATAAGGCTGCTTTCCTCAGACCTGGGAAAGCTGTCTCAGGGACCATTTGGAGCCAGAAAGTGGAAGGGTCAGTTCTTACAAACTGCTCTTCATGGCCACATCTGCTTGTAGATCAACCAGTTGCATCTGGAGAGGCCCAGCATTTACCCATTTAAAGTGCTGTGTGACTTCCTTTGAGAACCCCTCGACATCTGTGATGAGAAATGGGTTCTGAATGAACATGGTGAGCTGCTGTCCAAAGCTGAAGCTGTCAAAATGGTTGCTGAAGTTTACAATCAGCTTATCAATAAAGTCGACAAAAGAAGACACATCTCGCTGTCCCTGAACCTGTTCCTGCACTACTGGGAATGTGCACAGTCTCCCTGCAGGTCTTCCTTGAACGCCTCAAGTTTCCTCTGAAAGGGGCAGACAGCTGTCATCAGCTCACAAATTGAATTGTCCTTGCCCTGTAGCCTCAAATTCAGTTCATTCAGATGTGAAGTGATATCAACTAAAAAGGCCAAATTGTCCATCTGTTTCTCATTTTCTAAAAAGGGAGAAAACTGTCTTGCCTTCTGACTTCTTAGCTCTGCCAAAGGAGATGCTACTTCCCTCCTAATGGACCAAAAGCAGCTAACACCCTGCCTTTGCTGAGCCATCTCACATTGTTGTGCAGCAAAAGATCATCAGCATTGGCATCAACTTCTCTGAGGAATTCCCTAAGCATGCGATGCCGGCAGGAAGAGGATGCCCTGAGAAAATTGATAATTTTCATAACTGCATTCATCACCTCAGCATGCTCATCTGACAGGGAGGTGCAGAGGACAGATCGATGAATGATGCAATAGTAAGCTATGAGCTCAGGATTGTCCTCTTTCAGTCTTGTGTCAGCTCCTTTCTCTCTCCCTATCATAGCAGGGGGTCCATCTGTGGTTACTGAAACCACTTTTTTTGGCTCTATTCCTCTCTTTGTTAACATCTCCTGAATGGCCAGGTAGATGTCTTCTCCTCTTGTACTGGTCTGAAGGGGAGTGACACCTAACAGGTCTTCACAGAATGCTCCTGGTCTGTGTTGAAAAGCTGACATACACTAACAACTGAGCATTGTCACACATGTCAGTGGACTCATCCACAGCTAAGCCTACACATGGTGTCTTATGCATGGCTTCAACTAGCTGGGTTAGCACGTCCTGAGTCAATGTTTCACTTTTCTTTGTGGCAGATGATGCTGACATGGGTATTTGCTTTATTTTATCACAAAGCTCCTGTTTTTGTTTTCCCTCAAGTAGTGTTTTAGCTACTGCACTCATGCATTCTTTGACAACCCCTCCTTCAGTAAATGGCTTTTTGAGTTGACCCAAAATCCAAGCAACTCTGAGGGAACACTCATGAGCACGCTGTTGGGCAGTGAATGTGTGGCCCAGGATCCTGGTGGACTGGTCATATTAGGCTCTGAGACTTCTTATTTTCTGTGATCTTACATCAGATTTGAGTGGGTATGTTTGCTCAAAACCTTTATGTTTTGTCTCATAATGGCGTTTCACATTGGCACTTTTAATAAGTGCCGTGGTTTCTGAACATATGAGACACACTGGTTTAGTGCACCCGGTGGGAAGTATGAACAGAAATGAGTCTGTCCATTCAGCATTAAATGCTCTGTTTTCACTGTCCACTTTTCTTTTTTTGGAGAGCGCCATTTGTTCCTTGTTTTTTACTCCCTGTCTCCATCTCACCTGTCTTTTTCTCAACTTTCTCTGGCGCAGTCGTCTGTATCTCTCCCTTTGTTTTCCCTACATGTATCGCTATCTTTTTTTTTCTTTCTACCGTCTTTTCATGTGTAACTTGCCTCTAACTCTCTCATCTCTCTGCACTGTAGAGTCGCAATGTTTACCGCCTGGAATGCACAGACTTGATTGGCTGAGTGGTATCACGTGGGACGGCTTAACTCGCACACAATTGGTCTGTGCGTTTCCTCATCCACTAAACCACTACTGTAAAGACTACAAAAGCTTCACCAGTTAAAATAGAAGCGCCCTGTCAGGTTTAAAATCATAACCTCATGTTTTGGCCGTTCGTCCGTATGGGACAGCTTCTGGGTCCAGACCCGGACCGCGGTCCGCCTGTTAGGGACGTCTGATTTAGATATGCTTTGGGTTGTTGTTGTGCTGAAAGGTGAAATTCCTCTTCATCTCCAGTTTTTCAGCAGAGACCTGAAGGTTTTGTGCCAGAGTTGACCGATATTTCAAACTGTTCATAACTACCTCTACCTTGACGAAAGCCCCAGTTCCAGCTTAAGAAAAACAGCCCCAAAGCATAAAGCTGCCACCACCATGCTTCATTGTGGGTATAATGATCTTTTGGTGATGCACAGTGTTGTTTTTGTGCATAGTTTTTGGAATTATGGCCAAAAAGTTCAACCTTGGTCTCATCAGACTGATACACATTTTCCCTCATGCTTTTGGCAGACTTGATGTAGGTTTTTACAAAATGAAACTGGGCTTGGATGTTTTTCTTTGTAAGAAAAAGCTTCTGCATTTTAATAGGGGTGTGTGTATATATATATATATATATATATATATATATATATATATATATATATAATAGTCTAGATATCAACTCGGGTGCCTTCCAAGTCACACACAGAATTTAAGAAGCTAACGTTAGGCCTGATAAAACTAGACCTAGCTGCCCCAATAACTACTGGGGAGCTAGTGTTAGGGCGCAAAGCTTGCTTGCAGGCTAACATTAGTTACTAAAAACAAATCTCAATGCCCACCATTTGATCCTTCCATATCCGGGACGAGCTACTCATTTATGTCATGGCCTCACAACCACGGGGACTCGGCTGTAGTGTGTTGGACTTCCAAGGCTTTGTTGCCCATGCACATATTTAGTTAGGCTTGGCTGCGTACATCAAAAGAAGAGCAAATATCAAAGCCAAGTTGACCCAACTTGGACTTAAGACTGTCCCTCCACCCAGTGTACTTCTGGCTAATTTCTGGTTGCAGGAAAATATAATAGATAAAATAAGACTCAGGTTGACTCAGCATGGGGAAATTAGAGACTTTAGATTCAAGATTATTCATTGGTCATTTTGCCACACAAGTTTGTAAACAATTAAACACAGAGCGCAAAATGATTAAAAGACCAGATGTATTTTTGTTTAAAAATGATAATTACACAAAAACTAAGCATGGAAAGAACAACAGAACGTGACCAACCTGACTCGTATATATTTAATGTATAAATATCATGGTGTGTTTGAAACTTTCAATTTTAAGTGCATTATATTTTAGTTTGTGGCTTTTCAGTTCAAGTGAATGGGGAGAAAAATTTCAAACACCTGCCCTATGCACAAAGGTATGCAACCTTGGTGAGTCAATTATAATATCTGTTGTACACACTGACACCTAGACTTTATGCCATATTTTAAATCTTGTGACAAAATCACTTGAAGGTCTCTCCTGTTGTCATATGCTCCTTGCGACCTGACCAAAAGGCAGTTGTTGTGGCTACATTCATTTACACTTTTAACAGTTTTAACAGTTTTTACTAATACATTCATGTTTTTATCACTTTGGATTACAAAGCAGCAAAAGCAGGGAAATATGATTTGATAGACCAAATTTGGAACAAAGGAGAGCTGTGTCAGTACCTGTCAATGTGTCAATCATAGGGGTTGAGAAGGTCGGTAAAATATGAAGGAGCCAGTTGGTGGAAGGCTTTGTAGGTGACAACCAGAATTTTATAGATGATTTCGATGTGAGACAGGGAGCCAGAGGAGGTCTTTAAGGACTAGGGTGATGTGGTGCCAGGATTTGGTATGTGTTAGGAGTTGGGCGGCTACCCTCTGGACTAGTTAAAGTCCGTTGATGGAGCTGGTGCTGATGCATGGAGGAGTGAATTACTGTAGTCTAGACGAGGAAATGAAGATGTGGCTCAAGGGAGAGGGTTGGGTCAAGGATAACACCCACATTGTGGCCTTGGGTGAATGGGGATGCAGTTATGCCATAAATGGTGAGTGTGAAGTTATTGAGTTTACTGAGGTTAGACTTGGAGCCAATGAGGAGGAATTCAGTTTTTTCACTGTTTGAAAAAGTTGTGTTGCATCCGGGTTGCATCCGAGTTTGAAAAAGTTGTGTTGCATCAGGGTTTTTATGGCAGAGAGGCAGGAGTGGATGTGGTGCTGAGATGGATCTACGTGTCATTGGCATGGCAGTGGAAATCCAGGTTGAAGTGGCAGAGAATCTGTCGCAGGGGGAGGATGTTGGGATTTAGGGGATTTAGGGATTTAGGGTAAGGGCAGGGCGATAAAACGATAGTGCTAGCAATGTATATCGACAACAGACATGTCATCAGTACAATAAAAAAAAAAAGGTTGATAGAATGTTCAATAGTTAAACTCATGGCTGCATGAAAGTTCATAAACAGCCTATAATATAACGGATACCTTGACAACGGAGTGTGTGTAGCAGAAAACACTACGTATTTAATATTAATAAGAAGAGCCTATTAATATTAAGGAGTGATAAAATTTGATTGGCCTAGTTCAGACAGAAAAATTAGTTGGGCGCCACCTCATTAACATTAACTGGAGTTATCAAGTTAATGTAATCAGTAATTCAGGAGGAAATTAACTTTGTGGACTATATGGTTATGGACAAAAAAAAAGAGAACCAGGCAATTATCTCAAGGTACTTAAGTTCTTGACCGTGATAGGGGATCTGCTAGTTTCTTACTGTCAAAAGAAACACTCAAACCTCTGACTTAGGCTATTTACAATTTATTTACAGATTAACAAATAACATGACAACAATTGAGAGTGAATAGGCCTATATGAACCGGTGATGAAATGAAAGTTTATGTACTGAGTAGACTAATGGCTGATATTGTAAGAGGATGAAACTTGATTCTACGAATGAGATGTTTGGAAATTGATTTTTGATTAGAAAATCAGATTGATGGACTATCATGTTAAATTTAGATCAAGCTAAATTAACGATTTCAGACATCACCTCATTAAGCAACTGAGTTGAGCTCACGTGAAGGCTTTTGGCCGTTGCAAGTGGATTAGAGGAGGAGGTGAAGTTCAGTGTGCAGCTAGCCCACAGGCTGAATGTCTTCGAAGCAGTGGAAAAGCCAGCGTGTGGTTCTGAATGGCCGAACCACAGTTGGTCCTGATGGGTTCTCACTCTCTCCGGTGCTTACGGCAGACGTCTTTTGGCTCTCTTCAGGAGAAGTGGTTCTCCACAGGATGCTTAAAAATACAGTTGCAGCTTTCTCTTGGGTGATGCTCAAAAATCGAAGAACTTTAATAGCCTTGAAAAAGTTATAGTTTAGATCGCGTGGCAAACTTATAAAAATGTTTCAAAGTTCCTTTAGGGAAAATGTGGCAATTCTGCTTTAAATTAGCTTGGCTGTGATGATAGAACTTTTTGATGCTCTTTAAACTTAAAAAAAAAAAAAAGTCGTAAAAATTAACGATTGTTCAATAAAAAGAAGTTACACAAAGGACAAAGAGAAGACAAACTAAACTAAACTTTCTCTAAACTTACTCTTAACACATTTAGTAAAATTAAGGATGCACAGTGTGGTCTGCACATGGCGGAGAACTTTAGGGTGTCTGTCAGACAAGAGAGGGAGAGAGAAGAAGAGGAGAGGAAAGAGAGCGAGGAAGAAGCTTGCCAAAACTATGGCGCGTAGGTATTTAAAGCGCCCTAGTTGAGACAGCCCCTGAAGGTTCTCTGCCAATGAGAGGTCGGTGTATCGTGGCAGGAAGTTCTGCCTTGCAGATGCTCGGCCAGTGAGGGATTGGTGTATATCTGATTTACAACATGATAAGAATCTCTTTGTCTTCAGAGTAGAGCATTCACGTGGTTATGAGAGGAAATGATATTGTATTGCAGGTCCTGTGATTTATGATCCTGAAACATTCCAGAGTCTCTGTGAGCTTACGAGGAGGAAAAAAGGTGCTGGAAGAACTTTACTTCAGTCAGAATGTGATTAGGAGGGAGAAAGTCAGTGATTTTATCAGTACTTATTGTCTTAATGAATCAACAAGTTTATCCTGTTATGGATAAATGGAGTTACTTCCAGTTGCAGAATACAACATTTTGATGTTTCCTGGAGAAGATGTGTGTGTAGGTGCTTAAGTTTATGAGCAAATTAATCGCTTCCAGATGCAGGAGGATAGAAAGAGGGACAGAGGATTTGTCTCCATGGCGACCATACTTTTGGCCAATCAGGAGGGTCCAGCACAGAGCGAAGGAATCTTCTCCTGTTGTAAGGGTGTCAATAGGGTGATTAACACTAGTTTGTGCAGAAAAGTAGACTCCAAGAAATTTCAACAAAGGAGGCCTGTATGATCCAACTCATTGAATGAATAATGAAGGGAGAATTCTGAATAATAACACATCATGTAAGAGTTGCAGAAGCCGAAGAGGTCTGTCTGCTAAATGCGCTACAAGTGACAAGCCAATCATTTAACAGAAAAACATTGAGGGTGTGCCCTCCCCAGCTCACATCAGCCTATCATGTCCCTTGATAATGGGCAGTGCAAGTGACATGAATAGCCAGTGTGTTTGCTTTCACGGCACCTCACACGTGAAACAACAACAGCACAGAAACCAGATAATGAGTGCAGGAGGAGAAGACCAGATATTGAGTGCAGGAGGAGAAGACCAGATAATGAGTGCAGGAGGAGAAGAGTTGGGCGATTTACACTGTTCATGGAGTGCCTAACCATGAAACGCTACGTTTTTTTCTCTCACAAGACAAGTGCTTCATGCCCTTGCTGAGGAATGCGCAGGGATGAATGGTGCATGAAATTGGTGTCTGAAAAATACAAATATGAAATGCTGCAGTTTTAGCACTAGTGCAATTGTTTGTGTGTAATCATCGTTTATGATTATTATTATCTTCAGCATGAGTGGCAGAAATGCACTGCTCATCAACTTGCGCAG
Organism: Naso vlamingii; assembly: GCA_029822935.1. NCBI lineage: Eukaryota > Metazoa > Chordata > Actinopteri > Acanthuriformes > Acanthuridae > Naso > Naso vlamingii. The sequence continues at coordinate 712 of JAPQLA010067711.1, read as the reverse complement.
GTAACTTGCATACAGAGCCCTGCTCCACGGGTGGTTTGCTCCTAAATAAGTATTTATTTTGATAGATGAGCCACATTACTTTGCAACCTTGTTGATAGTGATAGCATAACAATTAATGTAAAAAAAGATAAACAGCATGCACATCCAAAAACTGTTAAGCGCTAGGTGCTGGACGAAATAACCAAGACTTGGAAAAATGAAAAAATACGGTCCGCACACTTGTTGATGCTCCCAATTTTCAAAGCATTACAATTAATACTTGTGTGCCTTGAAAATATGGTGGTTCAAAAGAAAGTGGTTAAATGCAAACTTTTTTCCCATGATTTTTAATTTTTTTATTATTAGTGATAGGTCATTAAAAATCATCAATAATTATTTGGTATCATCTGATATGAAAAATTTTATATTGATATACAATACTTTCAGCTGTATCGCCCAGCCCTAGTTTGGATATAGTGTGTGTGGATGGTGGAAGTGGTGGAGTAGTGTAGGTTATGGGTGAGTGTGGGACCATGATGGAGACAGCATTTTCATCTGAAGAGACCAGTTGATTGAGTGTAGGAGAGTGCAGTGGGGGTGTAAGGCAGTCAGACCCCCACCCTGAAATGTTGTCTGTGAAACAATGGAAGTTTTTACCCAGACTGGATGTAACCACTTGTGTATTATGCCTTTTGGTCATTGGTAATTGAATCAATCATCTATGTTAGAGTTT
>JAPQLA010067701.1:0-10229 GCA_029822935.1 Naso vlamingii | reverse complement strand
GTCTACAGAGAACACTTTGCAGGGTCTTCTCTCCATGCTGCATGTTATTAAAGGATCTGATTCATCACACTGTGATTTGTAATTCTTGTAAACTTAACAACTCGTGAGTTCAACAGAGAAAATTTCCCTGACAATGTGCAAAAAATCAAACTTCTCCTTTAACATAAAGCACTGCAGTTTTGGGTAGAACAAGGTGTAATAAACACAATGAATGCAAAACACCAGACTTAACCTTTAAGTCACAGAAGAGGAGCCTGAGGATCACAGAGACACACGGCTGTCTGCAGCGCTCTGAAAATGTTCCTGTGATGACTCAGTATCGTCTGAGCAGGTGGGAGCACTGCAGTTTATAGAGGTGTAACGATACATCAATGCATCAATTTATATTCCTACCATCAAACTATGTCGATAGTTAAACTGCAAATCGTCCTTCTAGTGTGACTTGTATCAATCTGAAATAATTTTTCAAAGCAGAAATCAATTGTATCGATACTAAGAATCAATGCCTTGTATTTATCATGATGAACGTTGTTATGTGGATGTATTTATCTCAGTTATGATGGTAAACAGTTGTAAAGGTTACTCCAGGTCATTCTCTGTCGTTCTGCTTGTGTGTGTTGTGTCAGCAGATATCGGTGGATCACGGCAGGAAGCAGCAGGAGAACGAGAGATTTTCAGTCGGCGTTTGCGTCCACACAGACTGAATCGAGGCCTTGAACTGAATGTTTGTGGAGTTCAGTGTATCAAACTTTTCCAGAGTTTCACCTCCTCTACCACTGCACAGAAACAGGCTTTTTTCCCTCTATTTTTAGAAAAAAAAAAGTTACTATATTGATTTCTAGTCATCATATCGTATCGCTCTAAATGAGCCCATATTGTTCCTGTATCGTATCAACAACCATGTATGGTGATGCACATCGTACCGTTGTTGAATCGTATCGTTACACCCTTTGCGGTTTGATGTCGGGCACATTGAGGGCTGCATTATTCTCAGCTACTCTATTTGAGTCTAAAATGCCACATTTTTCCCTGCCTGTCCAGAGACTGCAGATGGAATCTAGCTGATGAGCTGAATCTGGTGCGGTGCGTCTCCTCTCATTAATTTAGATTAATGTAGTTTGAAAACGCTCCCTGACAAACTACACAAAAAACTAAACTAATATTCTTAATTGTTTGATATGGAGTGATCCACATGGTCGATGATGTAACACACATTGGTATCATCTGAGTTTTCCACTTCCTGTTGACTCATTCCGGACAAATCCTCGCAAAAATCCCAAGTCATTTGAGCATTGAGCCAAACTGTCATCAGCATTACCTGCTTCCAAACTCATATAAGATTTGTAAGTCACAAATCTGGAAATGTCCACACCAGATGCTCATGTCCACACCAGATGGACGGATGACCTTAACTGATGACCCACAGTTCTGCACCTCCGAGAGTTTCTCACAGAGTTGGGAAAGATTCAACTAAGATTTTCACTGAATAACAGAAACGCAATAAGACAAACAGTGGGAGTTGTGTTTGACGCAGATGTTTTCAGCTATCATGGCAAATTATTGGATATTTCCTTTGCCACAAAAAGTGACACTGTCATTCATGGTATTTTTTAAGACTCTTTTCATTAAAAACAATTTGCTCAGGTTTTGCTGCTCACATTGTGGTCTGGAAAGTCTAAACATGACTCGAATGGAGTCAGTGGAGAACACAGACCATGATGTGATCCTGACTGGATGATCACACCTCATGCAGGTCATGGGACTTTCCTGAACCTTTCTGAATCAACGTGAGGCGGAACAGCCTCCGCAGCCCATCATGCTTTGTTTTACACCTTCGAAGTGCAGTTGAAGGGAATCATTTTTATATGGATGTTATGTCTTGTTTATATGATGTTTGCAGACTTCAAACATTAAATCAAAGGTTCAAAGAGATAATAAATACATATTGATAGTTAAAATATAATGGAAATGGCCTCTGTCATTAGTTTCTTTATTTTAAGTGACATTAAAATACTTCCATGTTTTTCCCTGCCTGTCCAGAGACTGCAGATGGAATTTAGCCAAACATATCAAAACACATCAAAGCTTCACACATTTGCTCCTTTATCTCGTTATCCTCAGCACTCTGCTGTAAAAAAAACAGATGAGCAAAGAAAATCCATCATTTAAGCAGAAGCTGCAGATCTTCATCATCTTTCTCACTGAGGTCATTTTAAATAAAATTTAAAGAAAAGCTGCGAACAGAAGAACTTATCTATAATATTTTTTTTCTTTTATTCTTGGTGAAAAATATATTTCTGTTATATGAAGATTTAACAGACGAAACCACAATAAAACCAAAGAGAGCTGGCTAAGACGATGACACATCGCCCTTTCACTGTTGGTATTGATCATCAATAAACTCGCCAACGATCTATTCTGATCATTAAAACAGAGACAATAATCATTGAGAGCATGAATATCTTTGTGCATAAATCCATCTCAGTTATTTCATGATGAACAAAAGTTAGTAGACACACTGAGAAATAAAGCAGTGATGTCTTTGCTCCACTAGATGTCATCAGTGTGTGTTTTTCAGAAGACTGCAGCAGGTGATGAGAAATAATGATGCCAGTCACAGACAGGTGGAGGTGAACAGGATGAGTTAGTGCTGCTTCACGGACGATTCAGGACAAAGGACACACACCGTCGTGTGCAGGAACAGATGCAAACACTGAGTGTGTTCATGGAGGGCTGCTGAAACAGGAAATGCGCTCACTGCGCCTGACAATGATACGAGTGATGATGAGACTTTGCGTGAGGGCATTTTTCACATCATTTTGTTTGTCCGAAGGAGCTGAACATCGATTCTTTTCAATCCCGACACAAGGCGTCACGAAAATGTCAAAATGTGACGTTTTGTTTTCATTTTAAAAGTTTTTTGTTTTTTTTAAACTGTATAGCTTAGTGTGGATAATTCAGAATGACAGGGGTTGTTTGTTTATTATATATTTATTTACTCAGTTACTGAACATTAATTCATTATTACTAGTTTCTCTTTCTCTACTTCCTGTATATATGTTTCTTTTTTCGTATAATATGCATACAGGTCTATGTGTATAAAAAATAGCTAGAATTATAGTAGTGTACATTAATCATTGTATCTTAAATGTATAATAGTGTATATTATATATAAATTGCATATTATATAGGATAGTTATTACCAATGAATGACTCATGGATAAGGAGTGGGATTAAATAAGTTTTTTTTTAGTTCGTCTCCTTTTCAGATATGTAAACTCAGTCAAGCATAGTTGACTGTTTCTTCTGTTTTTTCTGAAAGTGTGTTTGTATGTATGTATGTATGTATGTGTGTTTATATTTATATATATATATATATCTTTACATATTCTAAATAAATATCTCTCAGATAATCATCATTATCAACATCTTTCTTTATAAAGCACTTTTCAAAAGCTAAGCCTCTAAGATTTTATTTTGAAATAAATCAAACCAATTCCAGTTTTCAAAATTAAAGAAAAGAAAAACATACACGTGTGTGTGTGTGTGTGTGTGTGTGTGTGTGTTTGTGTGTGTGTGTGTATTAGAGATTATGCAAATATGATAATACAATATCAGCATTTCCAATGTCAATAAAAACAGTGACGAAAATGTTGGAGCTACTAAAGAACTCTGGGGCTCATTAGCCGTCATTTAGAGCTCTGTCTTTACTCCACTTTCACCAGTTCAACCACCTTCACCAGTTTGAAACCACTGATTTAGAAAATGTGCTGAAGTTTATCGCTCATCGTTACATAGAGAAAACAAGAAACAACTGAAATGTAAAAACAGAGACGAGCTCGGAAATCCTCAAGAACAGAACGGGTTTAATTTTATATTCAGTCACTTTAAAACAGATCTGGATTTTGGAGGAATAACGGCGCGAAGCTTCTCTTCAGAACAGCGCGCGCAGTGTGCGTGTGTGCGGTTTGGAGCGGCGGAATCCCGCAAACTGGCGCTAAAAGACGCTCAGCTCGTTTGGCACTTGGCGCTGTGATGAATGAAGAGACATCGGTGTGATTACAATAAAGCGGGATGACGCTTCTTCCTAAATGCCATTTCCATGAGGAGGCAGGGGTTTCCCAAGAAATGCGGAGCGTGCGCTCTGGCTGATTGATGGGTGGATGTCAGAGGCGGCGGAGGCTCATAAATAGGCTGCAGAGATGGAGATCGGCATCTTGCGGACGGACCTGCAGGCTGCAGCAGACAAACATGCGCATCATGGTAGGTGGAGGGCGCGCGGACATGTCGGGACGTCTCACATTCGTGTAACATGATCTCTGCGCTCGCGCCGGCGGTTACTGGCAGATCCTTCTGAGAGATTAAATTTTTTCTGCTGATTGTTGAAGTAACTTTAACCTCAGTCTGTGCATTTTGAACAACAAGATGCTTTTTAGTAAGTTGTTAAAACAAACGGTATTTTCCTGGCTTCTTTTCATTATTATTATTATTATTATTATTATTATTATTATTATTATTATTATGTGCGCGTGTCCGAGTGTTTCCGTGTTGTTTCCCACATGTTTTCTGTCTCTCTGTGTCTCCTCACCAACACCGTCTCCTCTGGGTTTCCTCTCTGTCTCCTTCCCTCCAGATGTTTTCGCTCCTCCCGGCGGTGCTGCTGTCATTGCGCGCCTCTCCGGTGGACGCCGCCGCCAAGCCGCTGACCTTCAAACACACGGACCCGATCACCGGAGAGGTGCTGGAGTGCGACCGCTGCCCGCCCGGAACCTATCTGCGCGCGTCGTGCACGTCCACGCAGAAGAGCGACTGCGCGCCGTGTCCCGAGGGGTCGTACACGGGGCTGTGGAACTACGTCAGCAGATGCCTCAGATGCGGAGTCTGTAACCACGACCAGGTGGTGAAGACGGAGTGCGCGGCGGACAGAGACTGCGAGTGCGAGTGTATGACGGGATACTTCTACGCGAGGAAGCACGACTCGTGCCTGCGCCACAGCGAGTGTCCGCCCGGACAGGGAGTGCTCACCAACGGTAGGCTGCTGCTGCTGCTGCCGGGGTCCGGCCTCTGGGCCCGGGGCTGGGGTGGGGCTGGGCGTGGGGGTGGGGGGGCTGGAAGTCTCCATCAGAGCACGTTTTCAGAGAGGGGAGCGGGAACCGATCAGCGCAGAGTCAGGGATCACGCAGCGGTTGTTATGGAGATGATTATGATGAGGCAAATAATTTGGTCCAAAAGATTTAAAGCCAGAAACTTTTAAAAATGTTTCCCGGATTTTTTTCAGTGTTTAACGAACCAGTTCTAAAAACGGAAAAACAGATTTTTATTGTTGTTATCATCATGAATTATGAGCATTAATCTGTGACCTCACATGTCAGTGAAGAGCTCGATGTTCGTTCAGCTCATTTTGGGTTTCATGTCCCGGTAACAAAGTATGAATCACGGCAGGCAGTTTGAAACATTCAGCTTAAACACGTGTTGGAAGAGAAACTTCAAATAAAATTTACAGCACAAAAGAAATGTGGCTGAACTCCAGCCTCAACCACTGAACAAGCGCAACGCCGTTGCCATGGCGACAGCGGAGTTGACTCGAGCGCCGCTGGAAACGAACAAAATGATGATGGATGTCTCTTGATTTAAAAAAAACCCAGGAGGGAGCCTAGGCATGTTTAAGTATGACTAGCGCCCCACAGAGTCAGACTGCTGCAACTGCATTTCCATGTGAAGAGTTCACGTGCAAAGGCAGAAAAGAGCCATTCTAAAAATGAAGTCGAATCGTCTTTTTCCCTGACAGTGCTTGAAGTGCTCAAACACAAAAACTCTAATTTAGTAAAACTGAAATTTAAAACTGAAAACTGAAAGGCTCTGTGGGGGTTTGTTAAAGTCGTCGTGACTGATCAGAGTGAATGCATTCGCCCTCCAGGTACAGCTGATGAGAACACAGCGTGCCGCATCTGTCCCAACGGCACCTTCTCCGACACTGCCTCTGAGTACCAGGACTGCAGGGCGCACAGGAGCTGCAGCAGCGCAGGGCTGCAGCTGCTGCTGAAGGGCGCCACCTGGCACGACAGCGTGTGTGCAAGCTGCGAAGGGAACACAAGAGGTACAATCAGCAGTTCATTCAGTTTATACCTAAAGGCAGCCACTCATTATTATTACTGTTCAGGTAATTTAGTTAGAGAAGCTGATGGTTGTTGGTCATCAGCTGCTGATATTCTCTTTCATTTCTTGCAGATGGAGCCGACTACCTGAGAGAAATTCTCCCAGCTTTCTTCAATCACCACAAAATTTCAGTCAGGCGTCTGCGTCGGGTTGTGCACTGGCTCCCGTCTGATGGTGGCAAAAGAGAGGGAAGGACTTCAGGACTGAGCTCCTCAGATCTGCACAAACACATCAACATGTGGGTCAGTTCTGCCACAGCGGCGCAGATCCGTCAGCTGCCAAAGATCCTGATGAAAGCGGATGCAGACATCGCTGGTGAGAGACTGCAGAGGAAGCTGCAGAGAATCGACTCTCATCTCACTGAGCTGTGCGCTTTGGGAAATGAAGTGGATGTAGATTTGATGTGAGGCTAAAGTAGAAAATGTTTCTCTTAAGAGTTTGACTGGTCCAGCATTCATTTAAAAAAATGCACTATCATTAAGGGCTTAGTACTTTTTACAATAGTTAAAGGAAAATACCGATCAATTAGAGGGATAGTTCATTTAATTCTGTCTGCATCTAGCTGATTGTTTCCCAACCTTTTTGAAATGAAAATCAGTTTTCCCTTTGTTTTGTTATTTTTGTCCTCTTAGAAGGAATCAAACACTCCAAACATGATGGTGTCACCTCGCTTGAAATGACCTGCTGTCCTGAGAAACCAAATTTAAATGTGCAAATTCACAAAAACAGAGATCAGACACTAAAAATGTTACAGTCGTGTTATCATAGGGTTACAGAAGCATCATTAAGGAAAAAAATCAGTTGATGCCTTCCACGAGAGTCTACAACGAAGGACTGATGAGTTGTGGAAGGGGGCGGGGCTAGAGTGTAGGGGTGGGGCCAGCCATGACCAATCAAAGTGTGTGTGTTTCAAAGTTTGGTCATGTTACAGAAGTCTGTTTAAAGACACGCACCAGTTTGTTACAGGCCACTCCCACTGCCACGCCCACTTTTAGCTAGTTGGCATGAACACAAACACACATGAACTTCACGCCGAGTTTTAGCCTCCTGGGGCGGACGAGTGGGAAATTTTAGTGAACCGACAACTGAGCTGCTGGTTGCAGCTACAAAGGAAAGCAATCAAAAATTTTAATCAACTCTGGAAGTCAAAAAGTTTTGGAGGACACTTCGTTTCAGGTCAGGTGATGTAAATTATTTAGATCTCACCAAGAAAAGAAAAACGTCTGTGCTCTGTTGTTCTCGCTCTCAGAAGCATCCACTGAATGAGGTCCATTACTGAGGTTACATTTGCACCTTGTGGGACGTAAATGTGCTCTTTAAGATGCAAAGTTTGCTGCAGAGATACGACTGTTTGTTGCACAAAGCTCTGTTGTTTTGTTTCTGGGAGTGAAAACAGAGACGACCTGCACAACTGCTCCAGTCACAACGCAGGTATTAGCCTTTAAAGTGTGAAAAGTGTTGGCCTTCGGTGTATCTACCTCCTGTGTGCAGCTAAACACGGCCGTGGCTCCGTCCTGCTGGACTCGCACGCATGTTACTGCTTCATTACATGAGCTGAGATTTAATTTATTGTGCTATTTATAGGAACGAGGTCACGATGGTGGATCTGTTGTGTTTGCTTTTATTTGCCATCATTGTTTTTATACATACAGAATGAAGACAATGTGTTGCCTGTAGAATGAATGGCTGCTTTGAATGACTCTATAAAAATGATCACGTGTGAAAAGTGTAAATTGTGTTTTATATTCTGAATTCTTTCACAAACCGAAACAAAACAAGACAAACAATGAAGACACAAATCACATCCTGTCACATCACTGCTTGGACAGAATGTACAACCTCACTAACCCTCCTAAACCTAGCGTGGCATCGATGTGAAATATTTTACAAAATATTAAATAACTTTTGAACCGTTTAAGTTACAGACCAGCTCTGAACTGTGTTTAAATCATGAGATTCTCAGCTTTCACTCTGAATGGTGCCTCTGCGACATTCAGGGCTGATTTTAAGTCCAAGAGGCTCAATGATGTAAGAAACTTTAATGTTTGCTTTCACAGGTGATACTGACCAAAAGTTATATGATGTCACATTGTCAGCTAAATTTCACCCAGGATAATATGCAAATAAATGGCTGTAACTCACTGAGGAAAAGGTGAATTTGCACCAAACTGCACACGGAGCTTCAAAACACCTGAATATAACTTTCCACATGGAAAAAAACAAAAATTCCCTGGTTGACTATGGAGTCATCCAACAAAACAAGTTTTTTTCATTGAGAGTTGTTTTGTTTTGTTTTTTTAATGCAAATATGATATACGAACACAAAGGCAATACGACTGTGACTTTTACGCCGCATTGCCATGAAAGAGTGTGTCCCCCTGAATCACATGATGTGTAACACTTAATACCAAGCGAAAGAATGAGCTCAGGATTGGCAAAAATATAAAACTATGTCCATGCGTTTCTTTGTTTATGTAGGTTTTGGAGGGCTAAAGGATTTCGAAAAAGAAATTAAAGAAATACTTTCAAAGAAATATTCCACATGGAGTGGTTTTCAAAGACACACTTCTATGGAGCCCCTAAAGGGACATGGGCAAATTAAAAATAATATATGTAAAAAACTAAATAATTATGCAAACACGAACAAGCAGAGTGATGTTAATAATAGCTAAGAATAAAAAACAACAATGGCTGAAAATAAATAAACAAAAGGGGGGGGGGGGGTGTCAAATATACAAAAAACTGATCTGAAATAACATGATGAGTGTTTAGTTCTTTAGCTGCCATGAACATGTTTTGTTACACAGAAAGAACACTGAAGAGTTCACTGGCTCTTCTTCTGCTTCCTCTTTGAGGTTTACTGACGATCAACAAACAACTTGTTTCATTTCCACTTCACAAACTTCTTCCAGTTTAGTGCAGACAAGGGGAAAAAAAACTTTGTTCATTTAGCACAGTTTATCTGCCTCAGACCAGCTGATGGAAACATTCCACATTTGCATTTCCTTGGTTTTATTTTGTTTTTGTGACATTTCGAAAGTTGGCTTTGAATGAATGAGGATTAGATGGATGATAATCATAATCAGACCCTGAACTCCTCTCTGCTGACAGCACCATGAGTTCTGTGTTGTTCTTCAAGATTAAATTCAAAACATTAATCATTATAGTCACTGGCCCTCAAGTGCCAATCACAATTGCAAAACAAAAACACAACTGCAAATAAAAAAAAACAAAAGGGAAAAAAGGAAAAATAATGTTTTTTAAATAATTATTGAAGCTAAATTGCATAGTTGCCTGGTCATGAATCAAACATTTTTGAAGTTGTGATTTTCTTTTTACTGAGGTTTTTTTTTTTTGGGGGGGGGGGTCATGTCTTTCCTTTTTGGAGTTGGTTTTTTTTTTTTTCGTTTCTGCAGTTGTCATTTTCCATTTTTGCCGTTTTTTTTCCGTGTGTGATTGTGCTTTGTGATTTGTTGTGTTTTACTTTTTGCAGTTGTGTTTTCATTTTGTGATTGTGACTGGCACTTCAGAGCCACTGTGTTCTGGAAACCATTTTTACAAGTGGTGTGCTCAAAACAGCGAGTCAAGTAGTATTCCTAATGCCTTCAAAGACTGCTGGTGTCAAGCCTTTCCTTAAAAACAAGAGCAAATCAGAAACATGTGGCAGAAAAAGAAGGAGGCTTGGATTATTTTAGATCTGATGAATGTTAATAAGGTACAATGCCGCGGCAGTCAGACCCAGGTCAGACCCTCACACACTGAGATAAACTGGTAACAGGAACTGCTTTGTTTCATGTGCCAACTTGTTTCCTGAGGCTCAGTCATTTTTTGTTCACATCTTAAACCTGCAAACTGTTTCCACGGACTGAAAACCCAGACAAGCTTTGTGACTCTGCAGCTGGAGAGCAGACCTCACCGGACTGATTTAAGGGAGCATCCCAGTCTGTTTCAGACTTGCAACCATCAGCAAAGATCGCCCCGCCTTCTCCAACTGTAATTGTTCAAATGTGACCATGTGTTACTTCAGTAGATGTCAGGCTGCATTTTTAAAGCCCATTCACTGCCATTCATGT
>JAPQLA010067649.1:0-10232 GCA_029822935.1 Naso vlamingii | reverse complement strand
AAAAAAGAAAAAAAGAAAGGTGGTGCCCCAAAGAACGAGTGCAAAATTATCCGTAAACCTATATTAAATCCTCTACATTAGAGTACTGCAGTCTGGGCTCCAGACTAACTTATTTTACTAGGAGTGCTGTAGTCCCTTACTGAAAATTTTTAGGAGCACAAGTAGAAAACTTATTGGAAAAACCTGAAATCGACCTGCAACGCAAATTTCAACTTTCTGCATTTGTTAGAGATAGTTTTCTTTTCATGAGTTATAACTTCCCATGTGAACTGTTATGGATTTGGATTATTTTTATGGATTTAAGTCGGAGAGAGTAGATGCGTCTGTTTGCCAAGAAAAAAAAAATCACTTCTCGGGCTGACCGCTGAGCCGGCACAGATGGAGGGGAACAGGTCTGAATGTCACTTCCCTTCAAACTTCTTCCCTTAATATTCCCACCAACAGAATTGTAAAGAATTTAAACAGAGCTTTGCATGCATGGTGTCAAGGACAATGTGCATTGCTGCAAGGCCTGACACACTTCTTTTGTTTCCTACAGTGGATTATGAAAAGGCAAGGTATGAAGCCAAAATGGCAGAAACAAATTTAATTATAACCAGTGAACCTGAAGAACTAGATCGCAGTCAGCGGCCAAGACAGTAAGTGTTGTTCTATTGTCTTTACTGTCTGATTCATTTTAGGGTTTGCAGGTTTAAATATTAAACATAAATTATAGTACTGGTCCATTCTTCTGAATGTTGTGAACAAGATCCTGACAGCAAACTATTACTATATCTTAAGTAATATGAGCCAGTTATTCTGTTAATGTGTGTCAAAATGCATTCTTGGATTGTTGCTCCTCATTTTATAATAAAAAAAAATCCAGAAACCTCACAGAACACAAGTTCTTTCGATCCGAGAAAAACCTTGTTTTTAGAGCTCTTCATGGTTGAATCCAGACTAGAGATCACACACACAGTTTGTTCTGTCTGTCCCACGCTGAGTCTTTAACTTAAAAATGATTTATAAGAAATGAAAAGCCACGCGTCCTGCTGATGTAGGAATCTAAGGTCAAAGCTGAGCAGTTTCAGTGTGATCCAAGCATGTCTAATAACTTCAGTGTTTCAAAGTGAAAAAGTGAAAACTTATTGAAAAGATATCAATGAAATAATTTACAAAATTAATAAGATATTTTTATGAAATGAAAAATTCTGCTTCAAGCCATATTGTTGATGTTTTCCCTTTAAAAAAAAAAAAAAGCAACATTTTCACTGCAGTCTCAAAGTTTATTGCTCTCCTGAGTTGATTGTCATTTCTCTGGTCTCAATCAGTATAAAAAAATGGGCGAAAAGTTTATTTGAATGTGGAAAAAAGAATCAAAATGACTGGCTGAATGTAACCTTTTAATCACAAAAAAATACTGACCTGTCTATTAAATACAGTTCCTGTTATGTCCACGCCTGCTGCATCATGATGCGTGCCATCTGCCTCTGAATGACATCAGATTCAGTGGACAAGAGTGTCGTTTTTATTATTTATGGTATTGGGATGAAATATGTCGGACGTCCACCAAACCCATCTGTGAGGTTTCAGATAGGTCTGTCATGTGTGCACCTGCCAAGATCCACCAAAATCGTTTTAGACCGGCTGCGCTCGGCTGTGCGCAACATAGACGTGGTCTGAGCTGGTGTAATTGCAGTGCAACTTGACACTGCACCTGGCACATTTTTATCGACACTCCCCCTGCTGCACCGTCACACCCATCTTGGTGTAAGCTGGTTTACCAAATTTGCAAGTGCACGCAACGCAGCTTGCACCTGCATGAAATTGCAGTTATGCCAGGATTTGCGCTTAGACTAGACTTGCGCGGGCAGGAAAATAGAGCCCAAATAGGCAACAGTGCAACTGCAGCTGACTTTCTGCCGCAGTTAAGACCTGTACTTTTCAGTGACTGAAAGCAACACATAAGACAAACCATTTTAGAAGTGTTTTGATTTCTGTTTTTACAGTGAAATCTTTATGCTAACTAACTTTTGAGAAGTATATAATCAGATACAAATTCTACATACAGGAGCTTGAAAATGTTTTGTCCTGAACCTTGTTTTTTATCAGTGCAAATCACTTTTTAATTTTTGTGTATAGTATATATTTTGTGTAGTTGTAACCAGGAGAACACTGACAACATTGATTGGCCATTCTTTATCCCCTCAAATGAACTGGAATGGCTCCAACCAAAAGAGGCCTTTTCAGAGTCTGAGGCTAAGGAGGGTTCTGACAGGTACGCATACGGTATTCAGTGTTTGCCACAGAATGTCAGAATGTAATTCTGGCAGGGGTGTTCCCAGGGGGAGGCTTTATATTTACTTGATCAGCATTCTGTTGGTTTTAAGTCTCCACCATGGGTGGTAACATATACATGTATATATATGTATTTTTTTGAAAATGTCATCAGTGAAGAAAAGTCACGTGATCAGGATGTGTTCATTAAGGCTCGTGTCAGATCTGTTTGCAAAACAACATACTTTCTATTACTCATCTGGATGAAGTAGCAAACATTAAGTGTTAGAGTCCAAAATGTATGCTAATCCACTAACATACACAGCACACAGCTGAGTGACCACAAAGAGGTGGCATGCAGCTGCTCAGGGCGAGCATTAGCTCTGCGGTGTTAGGATTAAGCTGCTGAGTCTTCACCTTTTCAGAATGCAGCTGGTTAACGGCTTCGCTCGTGTTGAGCTGCTGCTACCAACTTACTGTCAGTACACATGCACACTCATTCACTTCGTCTTTTAGTCCAACTCTCTTTGATTTAGCAGGTAACCTCTCTATACATAAGTCCAGTTTCCGGCCTGCCTCCGAGACAAAAGGAAGCTCCTCTTCTTCGCTGGTTTTACTGATGAACTAAAAGCCACATCGCCATCCACTGTGTTGACGTATTTAACATGATATTATTCATTGCTGCGCTGTCTGAATGACGGAATAGGATGCGTAACTCCACAAATAGAAAATCAATATGTGGAGGACAATGTTGATGTTGTGACTGGAGCCACAAATAAATGAATGTGTGGGAAACACTGGTATTAGAAATAACATACTACACACAGTAATTTATGTAGGCCTCTTTATTTTTACGTTTCAGAGGCTGTAAGAAAATGCTCCTTTCAGCCAAGTCCTCAGGATTCAGAAGTTGAGGATGAGATTAAGGTGTGGCTATGGAATTCAAGAAACAGAGCGGGTGGAGGAAAGGAGCGCTACCATCGTCGGCTGACTACCCAAGAGACCTCAGGGGAAGAGTGAGCTTTGCCAATAAATACTTTACTTCAGCAAAAATATAGACATGTTAGCAGCGCGCCAAAATGTATTTTCAGCATCAGAGGTCAAGTTTTTACAGTTTTCACTTTTATTTTTTGTTGTAGCATGGGCTGAAAAATGTGCCACTAGAAACTGAATTTGAATCATTCATATTTGAATTTGAACTGGGCAGCTTGAATAATTTAATTCAAATTCAGTGTTTTAATACGATTATTCAAGCTGCCCAGTTCAAATTAAAATATAGAAGATTCAAATTTAGTTTCTAGTGGCACATTTTTCAGCCCTTATTATAGCTCTGTATCAGGACAGGTTGCAAATCCTCTCATGTTCAGCTGACCTTGTTTAGTGGGAGGAGTTAGGGGGGTCACTTACAGTATACAGTTCTCTACATATGATGTCTAAAATGAATTAAGCTGTAATGTGTATGAATTGAACATTTTTCATTTAGTGTCATGTGTTTGTATTTAATAAATCCATTGATTTGAATCGTTTTGACTATTGTACATTTTTGACAATACAGACATTAATGACTGCTTCCATTTTAGTGTATGGAACTCCCAAAGAGAACTACACTAGTAGCCAAAATGTATTCATGTGAGAAACAGATTTATTGTTGAAGATTAATAGGGGTATTAAACTGCAAAATCAGTGTGGGCCTAGTGAGGGCTTACTGAAGGCTTAGTAAAGGCTGCCTGCTGGGCACCCTCAGGCCAGCCGTAAGTGGGCCCATACAGGGTCAGTGCAGGCTTCCTGAGTGGTTAGTGAGGGCTGCCCATGTGGGACCAGCGCTGAGGGGCCAGTGTTTTGCCAATGAGCACATTTTCAGGGGCCCTGCACAGGCAGCCCACTGGGGGCCCTTAAGCCAGCCCTAAGTGGGCCTGTAAAGGGCCAGTGCAGGCCTGTTTGCTGAGTATAGTTAACAAAAACTAATGAAATCAGAAAAACTGGAATTGAAGAACATTTTCGTTAACTGAAATAAAAATAAAAATGACAGTTTTTACAAAAACGATAGGTAATTGAAACTGTAATGTGTGTGTGTTTACAAAACTAACAAAAACAAACAGGAATTATAAGGAAATTGTCCTTCGTTTTCGTCTTTGCCAGTTTATTTTACGTGAAATATACTGTATTTGTTTAGCTCGGATGGTTTTACACCAGCTGTCGGCACCGTACGGCACCTTACGATCCATGATGTCACATGTTTGTGCCCAGCTGGCTGGCATAATGGCAACAGCGAGAGTCGCGGCAGAGTCGTATTTGGGATTTCTTTGAGTATAACTGTGTCACAAATAGAAGTAAGTGCCTCGTAGTGGAAGCTGGTGATAAAATATGCTGAACACTTCTCAAGGGGAAAAACCCCACGAATCTGAAAGTCCATTTGAAAAGCGCGCACAAAAAGGCTAACTCAGAGTACTTTGACAAGGCAGCCTCCCTGCCCCCTACCCCGAAAGAGAAGCTCCACCCAGGCCAGGCGGCACAGAGATGGAACGTGAGACAACCGTTTTTAGAGTTTGCTCATGTTTTTCTCAGTTTGAGCTCCCTGAGACCCTTTACTTCCAAGCAATGTGACGTGTCTCAATTTGGTGAAGAACAATTACAAGATGTAGTGGTTATTAATAAGTGACTTAAAGTGTGCAAAGCTAGGGAGGGCAGCAAACTTTAAAGTGTGCACTAGGCTAATCCATGAATTTGGGGCACTAGAAGAAATGCAGACTCTCCAACATTTAAGTATACTTGGGGGATTATAAGTAAAGGTAAGCTTTGTGAGTGAGTTAAATATGGTACCGAGTTCCAGTCAAGCAATGATGAAATAGGGCTGCTGACCAGGAAGTGCTTTGTAAATAAACAACAGCCAGTGTCTGTTGTGCTTCTCTTCAAGATAGGGTCACCCAAACTTGCTGTATAGTACACAGTGATGAGTGTTATAGCTATTTCCAGTAATAAACCGGAGTGCTGAATGGTAGACAGAGTCAAGAGATTTGAGTGTTGTAGAGGCTGCATGTCTACAAATTACATCACAATAATCTAACACAGAAAGAAAAACTGCAACTACAATGCTCTGTCTACAGAACAACGGAAAGCTGGCTCTATATCTGTACAAAAACCCAATTATTTGATGAAGCTTTACCATGAGATTGGAAATATGATATTTAAACGAGAATGTGTCATCTAGGCAGACCCCAAGGTGTTTGTATTCTGTCACTCTCCTCATAACAGAGCCATTTTCAACAGTTATCTTGATATTGTTTAGTTCAGAATCCTCAGCTCTAGAAAACATAAATTTCATTTTGTTTTTATGGAAAACTAGCCTAAGCTTAATAAGTGCGTCTTGTAGAACATTCAAAGAAAGTTGCAAATTCTTCATAGTTTCACAGAGTCAGCTGCAAAGTACACAATGGTATCATCCGCGTACAAGTGAATTTGCACTTGACATCCACTAACAGAAGAAACAGTGTTGTTAATATACAATATAAAAAAGGATAGGACCTAAAATTTACTGCTTTGGGACACATTTTGAAATTCGAGAAAACTCAGATTGGACACCACCTGACTTCACACAGTGAAATCTCTTGGGCAGGTGATCAAAAACCAGTTATATGCAATTTGATCTGGACCAATGCTATATAATCTAATTATAAGTAGAGAATGATCATCTGCATCAAAAGCCTTAGAGAGGACCATAATAAGTGCAGCACAGTGTTTACTTTTATCTAAAGCGGAGATTATGATTATGTCATTTGTAACTAGTGTGATACCTGAAACAGTGCTATGATTAGCTCTAAAGCTAGATTGGTGTTGAGATAAAATGGAATGCTGTGAGAGAAAATCCTAAAGTTGACAGTTAACAAGTGATTCCAAAACCTTTGCTAAACTTGACAACTTAGGAAGTCTATAATTATTTGGATCATTCTTATCACTACCTTTGTGCCAAGGGAGGACATGGGCAGCTTTCCAAACTGTAGGTACAATACAAGTGGATAAAGAAAGATTAAAAATATGACTTATGTGCTCAGCAATTAAGGAGCAGAAAGTTTAAGAACAGGTTCCAAATTATCTTTTTACTACCAGTGGGTTTGGCTTGAAGAACACTGACCACAACACTGGTGTAGATAGGACCAAGAGTAAACTGAAAGGCAGGGTTAGATGAAGGTGCACCATTATCAGTAAATGGAGAAACAAGAGTAGCAACGTTAGGAAAGGACCCATGATTGGCATCCTCAAAAATGTGGCTAGCAGCCGCAAAATGCCTGTTGAAGGCAGAACAGGTCTCACTTTGGTCGTGTATTAAACAGTCCTCAAGCTTCAGCAGGGAAGGCAGGGAGGCAGAAGACTTGCTTTTAACAGATATGTGAAGTCATGTCTGTCTCTACTCTTTTAAAAGCTGTTACCGTACCTCACTCCTTTGAATTCTTTTCTCTAAAAATCCACCTATCTGGCAATAATTCAGTTAATGTTGTAGATGTATACAGACCACCCTCAGCCATCTCCAGTTCGGTTTCTGATTTATGTAGCTGACTTACTTTCCCAGCTCAACAGCTCTGAGTTGGTGGTTTTAGGTGACTTCAACCTTAATTGGTTGCCAAATGATTCAAATGGCCATAAGAAGATGTGCAATAATCTTAATCTGGCACAGTTTATCAATGAGCCAACCAAACCTAATTTGAAGGATCCTTTGAAATTGGCATTAGTTGATCTCATTTTATGTAAAAGGAAGGACAGAATTACCGCCTCCGGAGTTTTTGGTCTCATCATAAGTGATCATTGTCCTCCAGCCTGTGTCAGAATTCCTAGACTGGGGAAATCAAGTGCTAGGATTGTTATTCAAAGAATTTTTAAAATTTCAATGAACCAGCCTTCCTTCAGGACATTGGTGACAGCAATATTCATCATACTTCTGAAATATTAGATGTAGGGCAGGTTTTTAAATATTTTTCAAACTCACCTATGGCGATCATCAATAAACGTGCTCCCTTTAAAAAGTTAAGAATGAAAAACAGATCAAGCTTACGGTTTTCCACAGAACTCAGTGATGTTCAAGGCAAGGGACAGAACCTGAGCTTTGGCAAGGTGCACTAATGAGGAAGCACACTGGCTGACTTTTAAACAGCTCAGAAATAAATGCACTTCTTGACTAAGAAAAGCAAAAGCTAGTTCTCATATAGAATTAGTCTCCAGCTCTTTAACAAACCCATCAAAATTCTGGAAAGCTGTGACTGCACATAAAAGTAATCCTCTTCATTTATTCCTTCACCTATCTAATAACTGTGTCATAGATAAAGCAGAACAGATATGTCATGCCTTTAACACATACTTTGCTGCTGCTGGGAATCAATTTGATATTCTTCACTCTGGTTCTGCTTCTACTGGTCAGCCATTGCCTCATGTACCCTCGTCAGACCCTACCTCTCAGTTTAGGTTGCAGGCCTTCCCTTCCCCTGCTGCACACAAACAACTGCGGAGGATGAACTCTGTCCATACTTTTTAAAACTCTGTGCTCCATGAACTGCTGACCAGGTGGCACATCTGTGTAATAATCTGTCCATTTTAACGGGTGTTTTTGCCTCTGGTTTGGAAGATTGCACATGTTGTCCCATTGCGTAAGGGTGGTGATGAAACTGATCCCCGCCCATTTCCAAATTGTTTCATCTTGCCAAAGTCCTAGAATCATTAGTGAATAATCAGATCAAACATTTCTCTGCAGTTTTCATGTCTTAAATCCACATCAGTCTGTCTTCAAATCACAGTACTATCACTGCTATTACCTCTGTTACAAGTGATACTATTTCTTCTGTTGACAAAGGAAATATTGTGCTGCACTGTTTGTAGATTTCACAAAAGAGTTTAACACTGTTGATCATTCTTTGCTCCTTCAGAGGCTGAAAGAAGTTGGTTTTGATTCTGAGTCCTGTAAATAGTCCCAGGATACAGTTCTGTATTGCTCTGCTAACACTGCACATTCAGCCATTAAAAACCGTCCAGCAAGCCTTTGATCAATTACAGCATACTCTGTTTAATCTGAAACTAGTTCTCAATCCAAATAAGGCCAAATGCTGATCTCTAGAGCTGAAGACATTGCGTCCATATCACCACTTTGACAGGACATAGTATTAAAAGAGTCTCTGAATACAAATATCTTGGTGTCAGGTTTCATCGAAAAATCACATTCAAATTCCACGTTGATACTCTTGCCAGCAAACTAAGACAAAACTAACTTCCCAATGCTCAGCAGAAAACGGATCACTGAGACTGTCTTTTTTTCTGCTCCAGGTTATGATGATGTTGTTATAGGAATGCCTCTGCCTCCACCCTTGCTCCCCAAAGTTCCATTTATCACACCGCCCTCACATTCATTACAGGTGACAGTTACTCCACTCATCATTGTATTTTATATGAAAAGGTGGACTGGGCACCTCTAACTGTAAGACGTGACAGACTTCAAGATTCTTCAAGATTTAATAAAGGTTGAAAGAACAAATGAATGGATAGCAGGTGACTTCTTTACGAAGAGCCAACCTGTTCATCAGGAACTCATACACACACATTCACACTCACATTCACCCACCAATGGCACAGCCATCAGACGCAAATTTAGGTTCAGTATCTTTTCAGTCAATCACATTTATTTTTGTATAGCCCAAAATCACAAATTACAATTTGTCTCAGGGGGCTTCACAAACAGCACAGACATGACATCCTCTGTCCTTTGACCCTCTCACCGGGTGAGGAAAAACTTTAAAACCCTGAATCGATGGAAAGAATCGGGGAAAAATAAGAAACCTGTGAGATAACTGCAGCGGAGGGATCCCTCTCCCTAAGACGGACAGATGTGCAATAGATGTCGCATGTACAGAACACAACAACAAAACAATCACAATTTAGCTGCTACATTTTGAATTATAAGATATATGAGAGTCTATAGATCTAGAAGGAGGTGAGAAAGTATGGAGTTAGTAACATGTAGTTACCGGGACAGCAGTAAGTGAAGGAAGAGAGAGACAGAGAAGCTCAGTGCGTCATGGGAAAACCCTCGGCAGTCTAAGCCCATAACAGTACAACTATGGGCCGGCCTGTGTCAGCCTTAACTATAAGCTTTACCAAAAGGAAGGTTTTAAGCCTACTCTTAAACACAAAGAGGGCATCTGCCTCCCAGATCTGAACTGGGAGCTGGTTCCAGAGAAGCAGGGCCTGTTAGCTGAAGGCTCCGCCCCCCAGACTCATTTTGGAGATCCTAGGAACTACAAGTAAGCTGCATTTTGGGAGCACAGCGATCTAGATGGGTAATAAGGTACAATGACCTCTTTACGATATGAAGGTGCCTGGCCATTGAAGCCTTTGTTGTTGAGGAGAAGGACTTTAAACTCTATTCTAGATTTCACAGGGAGCCAATGTAGAGAAGCTAAAACAGGGGAAATATGATCTCTTTTCCTTGGTCCAGTCACAACATGAGCAGCAGCATTCTGAATCAGCTGGAGAGTCTTCAGAGACTTCTTAGTACAGCCTGATAATAAGGAGTCACAATAGTCCAGTCTGGAGGTAACAAATGCATGGACCAGTTTCTCTGCATCTTTCTGAGAAAGAATACGCATAATTTTTGCAATATTACATAAGTGGAAGGAAGCGGTCCTTGAAGTTTGTTTAATGTGGGAGTCAAAAGACATATCCTGATCAAAGATAACTCCCAGATTCCTTACAGTGGTGCTGGAGGCCAAAGTAATGTCGTTTAGCGTAATTATATCATTAGGTAAAGTACTTCTAAGATGTTTGGGACCCAGCACAATATCTTCAATTTTATCTGAATTTAGCAACAGAAAGTTGCAGGTCATCCAGGTTTTGGTATCATCAGGCTTCAAGGATAAACATAGCTAAGTATCGTCAGCATAATAGTGAAAATTAATACTGTGTTTTCTGATAATATTACCTGAAGGAAGCATATACAGGAT
>JAPQLA010067505.1:0-10245 GCA_029822935.1 Naso vlamingii | reverse complement strand
TTGTATGGACAAATTTTGACGCAGCTTGGACAAAAACTGTAGGAGGAGTTAGAAAAAGTAGGTTTTTCACATTTTGCAATTTTGTGAGGAAAAAAAGTCCATAAAAAATATAAAAATTTGTTCGTAAATAACGTGGCCATTTTAGAAGCTAGCAAAATTCTTTTGATAACTTTAGATCAGGTCCAGCTGAAGACTGTATGTGCCAAGTTTCATGCTGATCGGATGAAACCCCAAGGAGGAGTTCCAAAAAGTAGCTTTTCCAGTTTTCGCGATTTTGCGAAAAAAAATTATAGGCAGAAATGGGCGGGGCTTAGCCCACGTGATTCAGCTCCTTGCAGGGAATGTGGGGATATGAGGTTTTTGAATGTGCGACATACGGTGTGGGAGTTATAGCCCAAAACGCCTTGACCTTGGTTATAGCGCCCCCCGCTGGCAGACATATGTCATTTTTTGCATCTGAGGTACGTGCAGGGGTCTGGACCAACCCTCCAAATTGCACCACCCTCCCTTGCACGGTTTAGCCTGCAGCACCACTTTTACTGGGAGAAGTATAAAAATAATAATAAAAACTTTAACAAAAACAATAGGGTTCCCAGTACCGCTGGTCCTGGGAACCGCGATGCTTTGCAATCGCGGTTCCCAGCCCCCGCGGGCTTGGACCCCTAATTATGATATATACTTTGATCGAGCACTCGATGCTTTGCTAAATTTGGTCTGTTGTGATCAGGGCTTGATTGCTCATGTCTTTTAGCCTCTTCAGTCTCGTCTCCGTGTCTTATTGACTATTACTCCTGAGTGCCTTATTAAACACTCAGCCTATATTACTATAACTGTGTAGTTAGTAGTGTAGTATAGAACAGACTACAACATGGTGTCAGAAAACGGAGTTACGAAGTGATTCAATCAAGGTACGATGTGCTAACGGAGCTAGCCGGGAAGCTAACAGCTGACTGCAACCAACCAGAGTGGACATGGAACAGTTCAAGGCGCCATCACCATTAAGACTTACTGGTAACCTCTTAATAGTGTCGCAGTATCATACAGATTACAACAAATACTGTCCAGAATATATACTTACTCCTCCACTTTAGCTTTTTTGTCTTAAGTTGTGTATCTGTGGTGGCTGCATCACCTCTTGATTTCCCAAATTACAGAATAGGCCAAGGGCCAGAAATATATATATATATCTCCGTGTGTGTGTGTGTGTATACCTAGCTACCCTTCTTCTGGCTCTAGCTTGATTTTTAGCATACTGACATGAGAACAGCTTAAAGACAGTGGACCTGTAGGACCACAGTTTAGACAGGAAGCAGTCGGGTCAAGTATCAATGATAATGCTACAACTATTGACTGAGCTTAAAAAATAAAACAAAGTAATGATGATCTGTAGTTTTCCTCTAATGCCCAATTCAGACTACAGGAATTTATCCTTGATCTTGCCGTCTGCGACAGTTTTTGAAGATGTGCGTAAAAAGCCCCAGATTGTAGCAGAGCGCATTGCCATGAACAACAGTGGGCATGTGTGAACTGTCCAGCGAGGCAGTCATAAGCTTACAAACAGTCCAACAGAGAGTCTTAGGTTATCTAGCATGTCAAATATCTGGCTCAGTTGCAGGTTCCAAGGCTGGACTGGCCATCAGGAGCACCAGAACTTCTCGCGGTGACCTGGCCTGCTGAACGGCTTGCGGACAGGAGCTTAAAAAAAAGAAGCCCAATAATACCAGACAGAGACAATTTACATCAAAATTCACACACTAGCCCCTACAGCAGCCTACATGTGCCACACATAGCAAAATAAACAGCAGTGTGAGGGTCTAGTGGTGTTTATTTGTACTGAACAGCTGCGAAATTATCTCTGATTCACCATCTTTCTCGTTACCACCGCTCCCTCTCTTTCATTTACTTTAAGCTTGTTTGACCAGAGCTTCTCTCTCTCTCTCTCTCTCTCTCTGCAGCACAGAGCCGAGAGCATGAAAACAAGACAGGTAATATTTTACAACAGCAGTGCTCACTATTGTTGACTTTTTAGGTACTAGGCTGCAACATTAACGTTGTACTGGAGCTGTATTTGTGGGCCCCTCCCAGTGAAAGGATCTTGTAGTGTGGACGTGCTTGTCGGTGATCGGTCATGTAGCATGAAAACCTCGATGACTGAAAGACTTTGTGTATTCAAGCCATAACTTAATGCCACAGATCATTAAAGCCTGAAATTACATGGTCATAGTGTGATTGTCACCAAACAGAACGTTTGGTGTCACCAAACTGAAATTCCCAAAAGTCTGTTTAACTATAACCTGACTACGTGACAGAATAGCACTTTAACAGCATCATATATCATCGCTGTCCGATGAATAACACGTATCTCCACTTTTGGCGATTTTGACTTTTTTCAATACTTGGACTGTCCATAATCTTCCCTAGCAACCCTTTGGTTTGGGTATCCAAATGACCAATGGAAAGACATTTTTTTACATCATGATTTCAACACGAATCTCCATTGGGTGTCAGAAGTGTCCATCAAAGCGCGCATCTCCCGCCTCTGGCCCTAAAGCCCTGCCCCGCCCAGTTGTTGTTGGGGAATAGCGTCTGTGGAAACCAAAAGCGAGTTGTCAGTTTTGTTCACCGTCAAAGTAAAGTATTAATAATTCACGATTGTCATTTGTATGGAATAACTATGGGTTTTACTGCCATCAACCTCTACTAACTTAGGGTGTATATCAGATGAGTTGTCATATCTGCAAACAGACTTTATACCATCAATACCTGGCAAACTTATTACAGGCCAGGGTAATAGGCTACTGCGTTAATTTCCTCGCATCGACTGATGCCGACCTAAAACTTTTTTTTTTTTTAACCATGACAGTGTTGTTCACCTGTACAGTAGATTTCTGACCGAGATGTATTCATCAACATCTAATGTGTTTGTTGTGTGCACTGTTTTCTCTTTCAGGATAGTCATGTCTTTCACAGTAGAGGAGCTTTGTGCCTTGGTTAATGTAAAATACAATAGCGCAGTTGAGGCAGAGACAGAGAGGGTCAGCAGCACCAGTGAAGAGGAAGGTTTGTGGGAAAAATAGGGTTAAGTTAGCCACAACAAAGGATTTAGGACTTTTTGCAACATTGAGTTATGTCAGTATTGCATTCAGTGTACTAAATCTGTTCCTCTTGATCTTTTCAAGGTTCACTTGAAAGTGAAAAGGATGATTCACCTGATTATATCCCAGGTGAAAGTGAAAAGGAAGGTAGGTTTTGTTATTTTTATTTTTTATTTTTTTGTATAGAAACTTTCCAACAAAAATTGCAGCTCATAGGGCTTCACTGATCTGTATTTAGTTTTGTCAGTTATGAAATGCTTTTTTAAGTTATGTTTTATTGCTGCTGTAATTGCACAAAGCATCAACCCATCAGTGAACACACATACTTGAGTACAGTATTAGTAAAGTAAACTAGTAAACAATAGTTAAATCAGCCACAACAAAGGATGCACAGTTTTTACAACATTGAAATATGTCAATAATATATGTCTTTGCATCCAGTGCACTAAATGTGTTCTTCTTTATCTTTTCAAGATTCATTAGGAAGTGACCAAGATGATTCTGCTGTTTTGGTCCAAAATCTGATCTGAGAATGAAGGTGGGTGTTATTATTAATAAAACAAACAGCTTTTTGTCATATAAAAATGCCACTCATGTCTCAATATTTATTTCCTTTATTTTTATTTGAATCAGAAGAACAAGGAGTTGATGTGGACTCATCATGTGGTGGTGAGGCTCGTCTGGGAAGGGGGAGGAAGAGGTCAAATCCTGAGACCTGGAATGTCAACGTCCAGAAAAGGAGGAGGATGAGGGGCCAGTCCTATATCGGCAGGGAGAAGAAAGAGCCTGCGTTGAAGGAGGCGAGACAGATGGGGATGGCATGCCAGTCTGCAGCATGCCAGAAGTCATCTAAATTGCACTGCACACAAATTGGTCATTCGAAGAGGGAGCGGATCTTCAAATACTTCTGGGAGAAATTAGATTGGAAAGAAAGGAAAATTTATATTAAGTCTTTGGTGGAGGTGTGCAGTGTGAAGCGGCGGCGGACGGGAGCAGAAGAATTCAGAAGGTCAGCATCAATTTTTTGTCATCTAGTTGTGGATGGCAGAAGGCTTAGGGTGTGTCAGCGCATGTTCCTGTCAACTTTTGGGATTAAGCAGTGGTGCTTTCTGAAGTGGGTGGGCAGAAGAGAGAAGAGTCCTGAGCAGAGTGGCAGAGTGAGGGTGGGGACAGAAGAGCAGGACTTCCTGAAGACCTTCTTGCTTGACCTACCAAAGGTTCCATCACACTACTGTAGGTCATCTTCATCAAAGTTGTACCTGGAGCCTGTGTTCAAGTCCATCAGTCACCTCCACACACAATACAAGCGGTCCTGTGATGAACACAATATCCGCCCTCTGTCAAGGCAAGTGTTCTCCACAGTTTTCCACAATTTAAATTTATCTCTTTTCCATCCAAAAAAAGATCAGTGTGACACCTGTTGTGCATTCAAGGTGGAAAACATCAATGCTGCCACATGGGAGGAGCACTGTAGTAAAAAAGACACTGCACGTGCCATGAAACAGAAAGACAAAGAAGAGGCAGGTGATAAAAAGTTATTAGTGTGCATGGATCTTCAGGGCCTCCTCCTCTGTCCCAAGCTGCAAGCCTCTGCTCTTTATTCAGAGTTCCCGCGGGGTCTTAAAAAGTCTTAAAAGCATTGAAATTATGAATTTGGAAATAATACCTTAAAAAGACTTGAAAAAGTCTTGAATTTTGATATTTGGGTCTTTAAAGTTGTGCCGTATGTAACTTCTCTGTATCGCATTTTTCGTCAAGCTTGGAACAATGGGAGTGAAGGCGTTAGACTCTCATGCCAAATCAACCAAGCATATGAAGTATGTCCGAGGAAAGGAACAAACTCTGCCCATCACCGCCAGGTTCCCCCCAGCTAACGTTAGCCCGCTAGCTGCTAAAGAACCTGAAGCAGCAGCTAGCGCTAGCCAGCTAGCTGCTAGTGCTCCTGCTGCCCCTCCTGCTACGACCGCAGCTAGAGTCGATCTACGCATGTCTTTCGGGTCCATGCCAACGCTGAAAGCAGAGGTTTTGTGGACACTTCACACTATCTCCAAACACCAGTCCTACAATAGTAAAGAGGGTATTTCAGAGCTTTTCAAGTGCATGTTACCTGACTCCGACATCGCCAACACCTTTACTTGTGGTGCCGACAAAACGGCTTACATAGCCAAGTTTGGGTTAGCCATTTACATTAAAGACGAGCTGGTGTCCAAAGTCAACAAATCGCCGTTTGTTTTGATGTTTGATGAGAGCCTCAATGAGACTACGAAAAACAAGCAGCTGGATGTTCACGTCCGCTTCTGGGATGAGGGGCAAGTTCAATCAAGATATCTGGGCTCCCAGTTCATGGGTCACTCCACTGCACAGGACTTGCTGTCCCACCTCAAAGTAAGTCTAATCAATTTTTATTATAAATTTTTATCAGTTTATTTATTGATAGACTCAACTTTTGTCCATAAAACAATGTTACATGACCAATTAGCTACTTCCCTTAGCAACATGTGCTTATTCAGTCCATTTATCTTGAGTAAATAGAAACACAACCCCTTTTTTTCCTCAGGAATGCATGGGCAAACTGGACCTCAGGGGCTTGGTGTCCCTCTCTATGGATGGGCCCAGTGTAAACTGGAAACTATTTGATCTTTTCCAGAAAGAACAAGCTGAGCAGTACGGAGGTGAGGAGTTTGTAATTCTATTAGTAAACGTGTTTATGTGAATGACTGTTGTATTAATGTGGTTTCTAATATCGAGTTTTGCAATGAAACCCCCAGGTGTACAACTTGTTTGTGTGGGGAGCTGTGGCCTGCACTCGCTTCACAATTCGCTCAAATGTGGGTTCACTGCATGGCAGCTCGACAAGTTGCTGAGAGCAATGCACACATTGTTCCACAATGTGCCTGCCAGGAGAGAGGATTACATCACAGTAACCAAGTCCAGTGTGTTTCCCCTGTCCTTCTGTGCCCATCGTTGGGCAGAAAACCTACCTGTTGTGGAAAGAGCCCTTGCAGTCTGGCCATCACTGCTCTTGTACATGGAGGCTGTGAAAATGAAGAAACTCCCGAACCCTGGAACAGGTAGGCCCTTCTGAAATGCTGTGAATAGGTCTGTGACTGTGTCCTTACCCTGGTGGTGGTGTGGCCTTGTCGTAGTTTTTGTAATGTACAGCTAACTTGAAATCTCTCTCTCTCTCTCTCTCTCTAGCATCCTATGACATCATTGCAGCAGCCATGAAGGATCCACTCATCTTGGCCAAACTGGAGTTCTACGCAGCACTGGCCAGGACCTTCACTCCCTTCCTGAAAAAATATCAAACGGATGAGCCTGTGCTGCCATTCCTCTCCAAGGACCTGACCGAGTTGATGATGGTACTGTTTATTATATGGGCTGCTCTGCACATTTTAATCACCACTGATTAGGCTCAGTTGATATGTTTTTGACAATATGGGTGGTTATTTGTGGTTGTATGTGTAAAAAATAATGAATACATTGTGCATCAAAATTAGTCAATTTGATGTTGCTTATTAATGTGCTGCACCGGACATTTTTGTGTTTGTCTGTTGACAGAGTCTACTCAGACGCTTTATCAAGAGAGAAGTCCTCCACGACATCACTGCCCTGCAGCTGACCAAACTGGATGTCACAGACAAGACCATCTGGCTCAGCCCACAAGACATCAGCATTGGTCTAGGTGCCAAGTCAGTCCTCGAGGTAGTGTGATGTTTTAAAAATGTCATTTTACAAATATGGGTAGGCTGCAAACAGGTGTAGACATATTTTATGTTCAATTTCCCTCTCTCTCTAGAGCATCAATGGTGCAGAGCTCAGAGTGCTGGAGTTCAGGAGAGAGTGCATACAGGGACTGTGTAGCATCATCAGGAAAATGCAGGACAAGAGCCCCCTCAAT
Organism: Naso vlamingii; assembly: GCA_029822935.1. NCBI lineage: Eukaryota > Metazoa > Chordata > Actinopteri > Acanthuriformes > Acanthuridae > Naso > Naso vlamingii. The sequence continues at coordinate 3,249 of JAPQLA010067505.1, read as the reverse complement.
TATTTGACTGTTAGGCAGATGGTGTGCCTGGATCCTTCAGTAATGTACAGAGAGCCAGAAAGATGCAGGAAGAACATGAAAGGGCTGGTTCAGAGGTTTCTCCAGGACAAACAGCTGACCAATACTTCTGCGGGTAGGAATAAGAAAGGCAAATTGCAGGCTACACATTAATTTTCATCAATTTGATTGGCTGGCAGTGCCCAATAGCCCAATGATTTATGAAGATTTTTCTCTATTTTTTCTTTTATCTGTTTTGTTACAGGGGATGTCATTCTCCAACAGTATGACAGTCTCCTGTCCTTGGAGAGCCGTAGTGTAGACTTCCTCTCCTTTCCTCCCATGCAGGAGAGGCTGGACCTCTTCCTGAGCAGTGTCCTCAGGGAGCCCTATCCCAAACTGTGGGCCTTCTGCGAAAAGCTACTCATCCTCTCCCATGGCCAAGCTACGGTTGAGAGAGGATTCTCTGTAAACAAAGAGGTGGAGTCCGACAACATAAAACAGGACACTGTGGTCACACGGAGGCTGGTGTGTGATTACATCATACAACACGGAGGTGTTACCCAGGTAAGAATGGCCCCGGGCTGGACTAGAAATATGCTGTTGACAACATAGGGATGGCTAGTGTGATGCCACGAATCACTTCCGTGTCCAAAGCCCTGCTGCTAACTTAAACAGCAATGCATGTTCTTCATTGCTGTCCATCAAAACACACAGACACACACACACTCAGTCTCTCTCTCTTTATCATTTTTCTTTTTTTTTAAGACAGGTAATGTAGCTAACATTTAGTGCTAGTAGAGCACCGCTATCTACTGGTATCTGCTCTCCTCCTTCAGTATGTACACACAGTCACATTGTTTACGTTGTGTGTTTTAATCAATCCTGTAACACACACAGTGTACCCGCGGTACAGGCAGAGTGACAGACAGGCTCATTGTCAATGTGCAGAGGGACCAGATTATAGCTGTTACTGTCGTCTTCACAGTGACTAAACCTGAGATGCTTTCTCTCCATCAGTCAAACGATGATCATGTGTATTGTATTGTAATATACATTGATTTCATATGTAATTAATGAAAGGTCCTGTGTTACTTTAGATTCAGTTCTCCCTATTGTTTCTGTTCTGAATATCCTGCGATTGGACACGGAAGTAACATTTTAGACTCTGATGACGTAGCAACTAGCCATCCCCATAGGAGCTGATAAACTCAGAGGCCAACTATGATGATTCTGTCACTGATTCTGGTTCTCTTTTCCCAACCCTATACTCAGGTTCCACTCACTAAAGAGCTACTGGTGAGTGTAGCAGCAGCCAGGACCAGATATCGTGTCCATCTTGAGACAGAGCGAAAGAAGAGGGAGGCAGAAGCCCAGGCTCAAAAGAGGAAGGGAGCGGAGGACCATCTTCAGGAGCTAAGGGTGAAAAGGAGATGCCTGCAAGAGGTGTCTGAGGGTCTGGCCAGGGATGCAGACAGGCTGGCAGAGGAGGCTGAGGGGAAGGCAGGGAGCAAGATGGCTGACCTAATCTCAAGGTCCAACCTCCTAAGGAGAGGCCATAAGGAGAAATTGGCAGAACTGGCCGTCACTGACAAAGAGATTGCTGCAAAGAGTGCAGAGCTTAGGAGTTTACTTTGTTTCTGAGTTTCTAATGTTCATTGTTCATTTTGTTAATAGCTGGTTAGGGAAGAGTATCCCCAGTTCTACTACGTCTACGTACGTAAGTATATCTGTTGTTGTAGGCTATGTTTTAATTGCCTTTTGATGATTACTTTTATTTCTAACATACATTGCATAGATTGATGGCTAATCTATGCAATCTATGCTGTTTTGTTTTGTTTTAATTTAATTGTTTTTATTTATTGAACTATCACCACCATCTTTTGCATGAGTACTGTGGACTGCTATTTTGTTTGTTAAATAAATGAACACTCTGAAATTCAAGAATTTCATTTTTCTTTGCCGGTAGGGCTGTGAAACAGGCCGAGTAATAAGTATTAATTTTTTATATAAATGGTCTTAAAAAGACTTGACTTTAACTTGAAGAAACCTGTAGGAACCCTGTTATTATAAGACCAAGCTCAGCGTCCATAACTTCACCATCTTTGACATGGCATCACATGATGCAACAAATTACCTGTGGCATGAGGGCGAAGCTGGGCTTTCTGCCAATGAATTTGCTTCATGTGTTGTTAATTACCTTGAAGCCCACCTGTCGTATGAAGAGTACATCCTGTGGAGCGATCGATGTGGCTACCAAAACAGAAACCTCCTCTTGAGCAATGCCCTCCTCAGGTTTGCTACTGGAAAGCAGAAGACAGTAACACAAAAGTTCTTAGAAAGAGGTCACACACAAATGGAGTGTGATTCTGTCCACAGTGTGATAGAGAGGAGACTGAAGAACAGAGAAATCAGTGTTCCAGCTGAGTATGCTGCTGTGATCCGGGGTGCACGCTCTAATCCCAGGCCATACCAGGTGAGGTATGTGGACCACACCTTCTTTTTAGACTTCAGCCAGGTGAACCTCTGCAAGTCCATCCGGCCAGGAAAAACTACTGGTGATCCTGCAGTGCATGACCTAAGAGCAATCTTTTATCATACACATACCATTCTCACCTAACTATTACCTCTAATTTTCACATACTACATACCTACTTACTTACTCACTTACTAGGTACAACGTGGATGGCACTATGGACTATAAGATTCTCCACTCAGATGACTGGAAACCCTACCTGTCCCCATCCCTGAGGAAGAAGAGTGTCACCACAGTGACTCCACTGTACACCTCCAGCCAGAAGATTAAGGAGCTGAAGTTTAAACATCTTCAAGAACTGAAGAAGGTTTTGGCAAAGGATTTCCACGCCTTCTATGATGGACTTCAGCATGAATGATGGCCATTACCTGCCAGAATCACCACAAGAGCGAACACACACACCTGAATGTACATAGTATAGATAGATAGATTTAATTAATTTAAATTATTATTAGTTGTAGTTGTAACTTCCAATTTTAAAATGACTTTGTGACTGAATTTACTGATTTTCAATATTTTACATTCTTAATCTTAATCTATTGTTAATCAATGTTAATAATATGTTTATGTTATTCATATTTCTTCATAAATAGTCTGGATTTCTCTTTCATAACTGTTCAGAAGTAATGTTTAATTAATGTTAAAGGGGACATATTCTGCTTTTCTGTCTCTTTTAACCTACAAATGATGTTACAAAGTCAGACTGCTGTTTTAAA
>JAPQLA010067090.1:0-10269 GCA_029822935.1 Naso vlamingii | reverse complement strand
GATCTTATAGGCCCCACTCTAAACACACCTATAACTCACTGTCACTCATTTATACTTTTGAGGTGCAAAAATATCCAGCTCAAGGCTTACTTAGGCTTACTTCAAATATTTGATTAGAATTAGCCCCTCTTTCTGTCACTCAAAATCTGTAAATAAATAGTTATGCTATCTATTCTTTTGTCTTTTGTTTCTCATGGAAGTTACTCATAGATCGCTTGTTTGCCTATATTGGATGCATTTTAAAGAGAGGAACAGTGGTCAGGTCCTTAGTGACACCTGAAGCAAGATTTATGTGAGTTCGGTGCACAGTGCTTTTATGCATTTCAGTGTCTTAATATGGTTACTGTAAACTTTAGGTGGCCCTTTGTGTTGTGAAATGATGACAGTCTGGTTTGCGCCTTGGATCAGGTGCAGCGCAGCTGCAGCTGATAGACACGTCAAATCTACCCGCATTTGGCTTGTGGCAAGTGTTCATTGAAATCCTTTTAGAAGGAGAAGTGAAATCCTGTTAGAGGGATTTCACTGGACATTTTGACTGGCAAGATTTGGATGTGCCGGATTTCAACAGATTGTTCTCGTCAAAGACCCCTACTTACCAGTTAATGTAAGCTGAGCTGATAACTACACCATGCTAGAAGATAAAGAATTTTTTTGTTAATTTCTTTGTTTCCCACCTCAAACACTAGTGCCACCAACAGGTCAAAGTTGGAGCATGTTTATGATTTTATGAAAATGTCAAAAATTGTTTCACAAGCCACACATTTTTACCAATCTTCACCAAACTGGCACAGATGATCCTTTAAGACTCAGCCTCACAAAAACTACCAGATGGATTTCTGATTTTTGATGTTTGTCATAGTCAGTCGAAGTTTGTGGCAAACCCGCCAAACAATGTTGGAGTTTCTGTTGGAGTTTTTAATGCATGTGTAACCACTACTTGTACTGTAATAGGCCAAGTGCCAAATAAATAGTTACACAAATATCTCACATATAAGCCCGGTAAGGAGGATGATAAGTAAGACACATTTGACCCAGTCAAGATAGAAAGAAAGAATTTATTCCACACAAAAAAATTATGTAAGTCAAAATTTACCTTTCACACATTAACTTAGATTTGGCCAATAATAATAAAAATTAAAAATATTAAGTCCTTATATAGCCCGAAAAATATTGATCAATTTAAATGTATCCCTTTCTTTAGAGCTCTTCAAATATTAAACCAAAAAAAGATACATGAAATTAAATTGTCCACCCATCAGTTCTTTTTTCAACACCCAGGTAGTAGCACATTAAGTTCAGTACAATTTTATAGTCCTTCTTTCTTTCCTCCTCAGATGCAAATTGTTTATTTTCCTTGAAGGTTTAGTTCAGTTCACTCCGTTTTTCTTTTTCTGCCTCATGCTCCTTCCTTCTCTTCCGCACTGCTGCTGACAACACGGTCACAGCTTACAGCTCCCTTCTGGACTTTTAGTCAAACTACAACAATAGTTCCAGCACTTAATTTGACTGAATATCTGTTAAATGTAGGTCAATAAGGGTTACATATCAATCAGTGTGTATACAAAATCAGTGGAGGTTTAACTGCAACTGTAACTTTCTTGTGCCAAATACAAACAACTATAAAGAAGTGAAGTTACACAGCAGAGTTTAGAGTCTGTTAAATTTATGGGGCTTACATGTGTAACTTTTAAACTGGATGGCAAAAGTTGTGAAATGTGGCTCTCTGTTTAGGGACAGTGTCCTGATTCTTGTCACCAAGTATCATGTCGCTGCCTTAAACAATCTAGCACCACCAACAGGTCAAAGTCAGATTGCTTTTATGATTTTATGAAAAAGTTTAACAGGCCACAAATGTTTACCAGTTTTCACCACAACTGGCACAGGTGATCTTCAGACAAAGCCTCACAAAAGTTTTTAGATGGATTTTTGATTTTCGAAAGCATTTTCCCATCACAGCCAATCTGCTTGGCCCCTCTTTGCTGCTTACAGCTATATTGTATTTATTTTTTATTAAGAATGTGAATGTGATTTGAAATGTCTTTGACTCTCCAGGCCTTGCTTTTAAATGAAGTGAAATATATGATTTGTCCGTTGTCGCTACCCCAGTCATTTCAGACACTCAGTGTTTTTCAGTCTATCTATTTTATTTCAGTGTGTTGGTCATTATACGCACTTCAAATATTATCATCCAGTCATTTATTGTTGTCATTCTGCTGTGCTGTGAAGCAGTTTGTAACCATGTTTTTAAATGTGAATGTTTCTAGAACTGTCACAAGCAGAACATAATAACTCAGAATGTCATTGTATTTACTGGCATTTCCAGTAGTCCTTAAGGGTTCAGTGCATGCATCTTGCCAGAAAAGTGCATCACACACTGAACAGAGCTGCCAGAAAACATCAGCAAAGGTACCTCAGGCCTGTAGATGTCTTTTAGCATGCAGTACAGAGTATTTCCATGCATTTATTGAGATGAGCATAAAGGATGATTCAGCCGACCATGTGACCTTTGGTTCACAGCTTGTAGATTAAAGCCTCTGGTTCTGGAACCATTTAACCTGTAAAACTGCAGGTCTACTCATGCCTTACAAAAGGTTTGAGTATCGATAGTTTTGATGCAATATTATAACTGCAATTGGTTAATGTTAACACGAAAACAAACTGTGGAGTAGATTAAGGTTTCACATATTCAACATCTTTCAGGTGTGTTTGCATGCCAACACTTGCTAATTACCATAAAAGACTAAGTACAGCTGAGGCTGTTTGCTCATAAACAAATGTTAAGCACACCAAAATAAATTCACTTTGCCAGGAATTAAATTGATTTCATTACCGAAAGGTCCATTGTGTAAGTTTTAATATCCTTTACACACCTCATCCCTTCCAAGCACTGAGAGCCTACCGTGGCTGCAAAACCTGAGAAAATGCGAAAGGCCTTTTTTAGAGCAAGTCTGTGGTTTGTCCATTCAAGGCTACTGCAGATATATGGCGGTGCAACATGGTGGACTCCACTGAGGAGGACCTGCTCCAACTGTAGATAAAAAGGATTCATTCTGAGGTAATAAAAACACAATGGAACACAATCTTAAGGCCCATTCGTACATGCCATCAATTAATGGTCTTATGGCGCACTGCAGGATCGGATTTCATTATAGAATATCACAAAATCATCAGAATTTTGGAAAAATGTTGCTATTCATACATTGTACTCATATTCTTCTCTGTGACACAAAAGACTGCTGATTTTGTTAATATCGTTTTCTCCTGTTTATGTTAGTTAGGGAGGTAAATTTCTGTCTTTTGGTTTGTTGTTTGTTTTGTTAGGAAAGCTGAACCTCCCCAGTTTGGTTAACTTTTGTTTGTTGTTTTAGCCCCGGTCCACCCTGAAGCAATTTATTCGTTTATCTAAGAATTTATGCATTATTGTATATAAACCTCCTTTTCTTACATGGAGCTCTGTTTTGTGTTAGTGGCTGTTTGGGACTTGGGGAAGATGAGTCCTTTTCATGTTGTGTCTCAGGCCCCCTAGACTGGGCATAGCAGTCACACAGAGTACCATATTAAACACACACACACACACACACACACACACATTGCATTGCACATATTTATTTATAATAGCATTACAAAACTGAGATGAATAGCTGAATTGGATTATCACTCATGACAGTCTTGTTAGAGGTGTGCAGTGCAGACTGTGGCTTAGCTGTGTGCTCGCTCTATACCTTCTCACCTTAGTGCAACAGAGTTGTTTCTATTTAATATTAGTTCATTTAAATATTCTGTGAGGTATTTGTGAATTTTATCGCTATGAGTGACTTTGTTTTCCTTTTGTTTTTATTTTCCTGTGGAAATTATCCTTTTTGCACTTCATGGCTTCTGTACCTCCTGGGTTTCCGTAGCTCCTTCCCTCTGTCCCTCACGGTGCTGCTCTGCACTGATGAAGGTATGCTTCTGCATTATTTCATTATTTATATTGCAAATGTTTTTTTTTAAATTCCATTTAAGATGTATACCCTTGGTCTACATTGTTTACTGAATATGTATATGAGTGCTGACAATGTTTTCATGTAACATTTTAGGCATGAATGGTAATTATAGGTGCCACCCGATGTCACAGGATGCAGAGCTGAGGAGATTTTTCACCTTACTTATGTGTAAAATCTGCTGTTTAGAGGCTGAGGGCAGAAAGCGAGATCAGAAGGCAGTTTATGTGTTATTTTTGTCTTCTGCAGGTATTTCTTTGATTTATGGTGTAAATTTACGTTTAGTCTGTTTAGTTGCCTTTTAACTTTGTCTATCAAGTGTTGACCCGGAGCGCAGCGTTTTTAATGGTTTTTGATGATTTTTATTGTATTTCATTGTAAATTTAAGATAACGTTTGGTAATTAATTTGTACATTTTAGTAAAATTATTTATTTCAGTGTAATTTTATTAAATTTATATGTATTGTTAATGAAAAAATTACCTCACACAGTGCTGTTCCGCGTTGATTAGGGAGCTGAGGTGCAGAAAGCAAGAAAAATTTATATTACTGCTTCCGGTGGCGCGGCTCCGCTGCGACCCAGGCCTCCTTGTGCTGCTGCTGCCGCCTTATGTTGTTGTGTTTTTTCTGTTTGTTTGTTTGACTTTATGTGATATGATGATGTTTTGAATGAAAGGACTGGTGGTGATTTTAATTGTATGGCTCATAACATGCCACACCACGCCAGCATGCTGACAGGACACCACGCTGGTCTCGCTCCTGAACTACACCAGAGACCAGCTCCTGCTTCTGTGTCACAGCTACACATCTGCACCTCCGTTACCGAGGGAACGGCTGGTACAGAGCCCGACGGAAGGCTGTAGGAGACGGGCACGGAAGAGGGGGAAACGCGGCTGGGTGCAACAGAGGCTCTGGAGGAGAGCTATCCAGCCACCACTGCCTTCCATACTTCTCTGCAACGCCTGCTCCCTGAAGAACAAAGTTGAGGAGCTTAGAGTCAACACCAGATCTCTACATGAGTACCGGGAATCATGTCTGCTTGTGTTCACTGAGACGTGGCCACAGAAAGACGTACCCGACTCGATTGTCTCCCTGGACGGCTTCTCCCTGGTGCGCTCTGACAGGAATGACAACTCCGGCAAGAGCAAAGGCGGCGGCACCTGTGTTTATGTCAACAACAAGCGGTGCTCGCAGTTCACCACAAGAGAGTCAGTCTGTACGCCCGACCTGGAGCTGGTATGTTTAAGCCTGAGACCTTTTTACCTGCCACAGGAATTTGGGAACATTTTATTGTGCACTTTTTATGTCCCTCCCAGTGGAAACGCTGCAAGTGCAGCTACTACTATAGCAGACTGTGTCCACAGGCAACTGAAACGCTCTCCTGAAGCACCATGTTTTATCTTAGGCGATTTCAATCATTGCAAACTTGAGGCTGTGCTACCTGGGTTCAGTCAATATGTGGACTGTAATACCAGAGGTAAAAATATTCTGGATAAATGTTATGGAAATGTCAAAAATGCTTATACAGCTAAGGCCAAAACCCCCCTAGGGTCTTCCGACCACAATGCTGTCCAATTGATCTCCACATACAAGTCCTTTCCTAAGAGCAGCAAACCACAGGTTAAAACTGTATATATGTGGGACAGTGATGGTATCACTAAGAGGATGTTTTTCATGTACCAACTGGGACCTCTTTCATGGCCTAGAGTTAGAGGAGGCCACAAATACCATTACTGACTATATTAACTTTTGTCAGGATAATGTATTAGCCCAAAAATCAGTTACTATATACCCAAATAATAAACCTTATATTTCCAAGGAAATCAAAGAATGTTTGGTTTTTAAAAGAAAGGCTTTTAAGAGTGGGGACCTTGTAGGCATGAAAAATATGCAGAAAGTGCTGAATCACAAACTGAGAGTAGCTAGGAGGAAGGAGAGGGAAAAATTTGAATCTTAATGCTCAACAATGAATACTAGGAAATTGTGGGACTCTATGAAAGCCATGACAAACATGACTCCAGCTAAAAGGTGTATAAATGTAATCAATGAGGGGGAGAAGGCAAATGAGTTAAATAACTTCTTCTGCAGATTTGAATCTAGGGACTTCCTGCATGAGCAAAAAGCAACTCTGGACTGTGTACCTGCTTCAGACTCTGGGATGATCGTTATTGATCAACACACTGTGGAGAGACTTTTTGCAGGTATCTGCCCCAGGAAGGCCTCCGGATCAGACAACATCTCCAGGCGTCTATTGAAGTCTTGCAGCAGTGAGCTGGCAGAAGCCTGGTGCCCCATCTATCAGAAGTCTCTTGATACTCACTGTGTTCCCTCTATTTGGAAGAGCTCTATTATTATTCCTGTACCCAAAAAAGCAAGCTGTAAAGAAAGCAATGACTATCGCCCTGTCGCACTCACTTCACTAGTAATGAAGTGTTTTGAAAAAATTATGATTCATTTTTTCAAAACAGAGGTCAGCTATTCTTTAGATCCCTTTCAGTTTGCTTACAAGAAAAACAGATGTACAGATGATGCCATTATAGCCATGTCTCATTTTGTGACTAGGCACTTAGAAGTGTCTACCTCATACACCCGCCTTTTATTTGTTGATTTTAGTTCAGCGTTTAATACGCTGCAGCCACATCTTTTAATTAAGAGATTGAATGATCTTAGGGTTAACCCTGTAATTACAAAATGGTATTTCTCATTTTTAACTAATCATAGACAACAGGTGAGTGTCAATGGAACTCTGTCTGAATTTATGACTTTGAGCACAGGAGCCCCACAGGGCTGTGTCAGCTCACCTGTCCTGTTTACTTTATATACAGATGAGTGTAGAAGTTTTTATCCAAACAATCACATTATCAAATTCTCAGATGACACTGCAATTCTATCTTTATTGAAAAAGGACTGTGACCCATCTGACTACTTCTCTGAAATCCAAAGGTTTGTGGATTGGTGTGACAGCAACCACCTTGTGTTAAATGTTAACAAGACAGTAGAGATGGTGTTTGATCCACGGGAAGTGGGTGACCACAGGCCTGTGATCATCCACAACCAGTTCATTGCTCAGGTCCACTCCTTCAAATATCTGTGAGTTTTTGTTGATAACTCATTTACCTGGAGCACACATGTTGACAATCTCTGTTGCAGACTACATCAACGGCTGCATTTCTTACGTCGTCTGAGAGTTCATGGTGTTGACCCTAAATTTATGCTGATTTTTTATCAGGCAGTTTTAGAGAGCCTGTTTAGGTATGGTATCGCAGCTTGGTTTGGTAACCTCTCTGTGCATTTAAAAAATAAACTGAGTCGGTTAGTTCACACTGCATGGAAAATAATCGGTGTTAGACAGCACCTATCCTTGCAGAGCATATATGAACAGGCCACTCTGTGTCAGGCCAATAAAATGATTAAGGACTCGTCTCATGTTCTGCATGATGAGTACGAGCTGCTACCGTCAGGAAGGAGGTACAGAGTCCCTCGCTGCAGACTCAACAAATATAAAAATTCGTTCATACCTGCATCCATTAGGTTTTTAAATGGCACCAGGCAAAAGCCAGATTAGGCTGGTGACATTAGACCTTGCGCTTTTTTGCACTGTGGGAGTGTGTGTGTCAGTGTGGGTGTGCGTGTGTGTGGGTGTATTCCTATTCTCATTGTATTTAATACATTTTACATTGTATCTATTTTTTGTACTGCCTTATGTATTGCTCTGTGTTATATGACCTTTATGATTGTACTATTTATTGATTTTGTTACTTTTTAAATGGCTGCAGCATGGGTGACTTGCCCAAGACAAATTTCCCACTTTGTGGGACAATAAAGTTTATCTTATCTTATCTTATATTATTTTTGTGTTTAAATGCTTGAGTCAGACATTTTTTGTGCTTTTGGGTCTTTTGTTTTTTCATAATTATGGACATAATATTCCAACTGTATTCTGCAAATAGATTCTACACTGACCTTTCTACAAGACAATAATTAACAGAAGATCACAGAACAGTTTGTTGTTTTTGTATCTGAATATTTAAAATAGTTTAAGCAAAAACATCTTTACAAAACAAACACACACACAACAATAAAAGTATATAATTGCAGAATGATAAAAGACGATGATATCACAGAAAATAGAACAAAATTACTGTACTATAAGTCCAGGGTTGATGGGTGGATCACAAGGTGAATTGCTCAGAGTTGTTTCAGAATGTGAACCAGGACTTTAAACATTCAGGTTTTCTATGCAGCAGGTTAATGTATGTTTCTCCAGCCTAAGGCAGCCAAATAAGTCTGGGCCAATGACATTAAGAGGGCAGAAAAGTAAGGGCCAGATCCATAAAGAATGGATTGCACCCACTAATAATAACATTATTTGCGCTGAATTAGCTTGCGCAGTCTGCCCCGTTTTAACATCCTAACCACAAGAGAATTTGTGTTGATCAAATGCCAATCCTAGCACACCCACAAAGTTTGACAGCTGAGTGCAATTTGCCGTCCTTTTGCAGCAAACAGAGTAAGCAGATACTTTACCAGCGCTTCAGTCTTTTTTTCATACTTCAGAACACGGACTGGTTCTCAATAGACGCTGCAGAGAGTGTCAGTTTTGTTTGTTGCTCACAGGTGACTGTGTGTTGCAGCTGGCTCCAGCATTTTCTCACGGCAGCTGACACTACACATGTGTCTCCAAAATTAGAGAAAGTCTGTGCGGTGTCACACACAGTGCCGTGGTTGCTCCATTAAGAGGATCAGCCTGGATTCGATGGTAATTGATGTTCTTTATTTTGCTTCACACCTCACAGGCTGACTGTTACACACTACAGCCAGGTTTATAAAGTAGAATTGTTTGTAATAAGGCAGCTCTTCTGGATAAATCCCAAGCTCACAACTCACTTGACTGTAGATCTTGACCATAATATCTAAGGATGCATGATATTATAGGTACATTATCAATATCGGCTGATATTGGCTTTAAAATTAAATATCGGATATTGGCCAGCACCCTGATGTCCTCCGATATACTAACTGATCAAATAATAGCCCGCTGTTTTCTTGATTAAACGCCTATTAAATGAGTCGACACCATGTTTCACATGTTCACTGTGGAAAGACGTCATGTTTACTTTGTCACTTGTGAAACAGGCCAAATTTGCCCTGGCTGTTGGTATTGTCATGATTGTCTCAGGGAGAGCATCACCCAGTTTTAAGTGGGATGTATCTTACTTGTTTTGTTTAAAAGCAATTGTCTTTAATAAATATGACATGTTTTACATAACATCAGTTCAAATACTTTTCTTCTTTTGCACAACAAATGAATATTGTATAATTTCAAGCTTTGCATTTTATGCCTGCATTTTTGGACAGGCCAACACAATTAGAGTATGCATAATAAATTCCACTACAAAAGAGACTTTATGATCTCTGCAATTAGGCGTGGGGAAAAAATATAAATAAAAATATAAATCAGTATCGGTATCGATTACTGGCCAAATGAGCTGTAAAATATCGGCATATTGGATATTGGCAAAAAAAAACAGTACTGTACTAATCACTCAGTATCAGTTCAGTATCATTTAAAGCTCACAAGCTTTGAAGAGACAGAGAGAGAGACAGACAGAGAGAGAGAGAGAAATTGTGTTGATTTAATACACAGGTCTTATTGGTGTTAAATAGCACTGCTTTAACTGCCTGTGGCAATTACCACTGGTCTTTGTGAATTATTCAGTGTTGGGCAATAGCGTCACTACAAGTAGCGACGTTACTAACTTAACTACATTTCTCAGTAGTGTGCTGGTATCGTCACTTCTTTCTAAGCCAAATAGCTTGTCAGTAGCAAAGTTGATTTATTGACCACCTCGCATGGTAGCATCCACAAAAGCTGCAAGCTATTTTCCCAGGAAAAGCTCTAAAGTGCAGCTGACTTTTTTGTGGTCTGAATAAAGCCAAGGGTAATTAAACTGAGAATGAGTAATGTGATTGATGCCAGCTCCGCACCCAGACATGAAGACGAGAGAAGCACTTGTATATGACATCACACACTAATCCTGCAAGCTATTGTGTTTGCTGCTTTGCTACTGGCTTTCCTTGGCAAGAACTCTGACTCTGACTGACTACATTGCGCTTCTTGACACGTCCCTCACGTGTCTTGCTATGCTTGTTAAGGGTCAAGAAAAGACCTAGAGAGACAAAGGAAAGTGTTTAGTATGTACAACGACCGATAGACCTCCGCTCAATCCAAGGGGCGGGATGAGCACTGTCTTTCAAACTGCCTCTGCACGTAATAGGGTAGCGCT